>JAURVB010015163.1:0-24743 GCA_033002965.1 Piper betle
GTATTGCCTGCAGGATGGGTTAAGTGGCGTTTTATCGGATCCCACTTAACTCGGGCCATTTAACCGAATATTTTCCGGATTAATAACCCCTCGAGGATGAGATCCCTCGAGGATGATTTCGAAACAAGATCCACCACAAGTTGCCTTCGGGCCTATTATATGAATCCCTTCCCAGGCCTATATATAGTAGTTTATCGAGTTTTCAGTGAGACGAAGATGGAGAAATCGCTGCACGTACCATGCAGAGGATGCCGTGACAGTCAAGCGGGCTCTGGATTAGTGCCAGCGGACTGTTCCATTCCCGAGGGATCCTGACAACTCCGCGTTTGAGTTCCTCACACCCGGAGAACGTGGAGGTTTACAGGTACTGTTTAGTACAGCGCATGTCCGGACTTGTGGTTCAAAGGGTACTAAAGGCGACTGCCTGAGTACTCGGCCTTCGTGCTCAAGGCCAGGAGAATATGGAGGTAAGGAGAGGCTTAGGATAAAGTTTCACGAGAAGTACTGAAAAGAAGTGCTGAGAGTAGCACAGTACCAGCAGCGAGCAGTAAGTTCGGGATGCTACCGGGTCTGCAGCTCAGTGGCTCCTCAGTAGTGCCCTTCAGAGTGTTCACGTGGAGTATATGGTTTTCTTTCATATGAGAGTTTGCTCTCATAGCCAGTTTGTTATAGTTATTTTCTTTTCGGACCAGTAACGCTTGTTACTGACGTTTTCTTATATATATGTAGGTGATGAGCACGAGATGGATGTGCCAGCCGGGACAGAGGAGCAATAAGGTCTTCTGCACACATATTGGGTGATTGAATGTTTCATGTTTTGTTTATGATGTTGTTTAATAAACATGCTATGATTAAATGTTTGAGGCATGATAATGATACAGAAATGAGATGATCACAGTAGCGCAGCAAAAGTATGATGGGTTAGGACCCAAGTTCCAGAATGAGCTTATAGTATATCAGATTGTGTGTAATGAAATTGTTGATATATGCTTATATGCTTGTATATATTATTTTGACAGGGTGGACCCTAATCGCACTTTAGGGAGACCCTGTCTGTTTTATTTCAGAATTTTGATCGTAACTGTATTGGTGTGTATTTTGAATTGCTTGTCATTCATGTAGTACCATGTTAGGATTTTGCGTATTTATTCATTCATGATGGATCGTATCTTCATCTTAAGACGCCGAGATTGGATCCACATGAGTTAGGTTCGGGTTAGCCGACCTAACCGGGGCCTGTAACATGCCGGTTCGGTTCACGAGCGTGAACCGGATTTGAGGTGTTACAGGGGGAGCCTAGCATCCATATAATCTGAGAACCCAGATTCATAAGGGGTGTGAAAAATTTTCCCTTTGGGCTAAGGAAACCTTTTCTCTATATATAGTGCAAGAATTGAGTAATTGGCTGTTTGTGTCTATATTACCTGAAAATTGGCTTTTCAAATTGAAATATATTTATTTGAATGAATTCCAAATTTTTATTTATATTGTATATTCAAATCTGAATTGTTCATAGATTAGGAAATTTTTATTTTTATTTTAAATTGAGTTTCAAAATAAATTTATATTTTTTTATGATTAGGTTCTTATATTTAACTCTTGGACTATGACGAATCTCAGGTAAATGGTGTCTACAAATTGGTTTTGAAGTAGATAATCAATTTGTTTTGCATTTAAATTTGATATTAAAATGTATTTCAATTTCTAATTGTGATTGTAAATTTAAACTAGATTTTTTAAGATCGGAAAAATATTGATTCTACATTTAAATTAAGATTTTAGATAAGTTTATTTTTATGGAATATATTTCTTACATTTGAATCACAAAATATGAATAATCTTGGCTATGTAGTGTTTTAAAGTATTTTTAAAATACATAATTTTTAATTGGGATTAGTTGTTTAAATAAATGTATTTCAATTTTTAATTGGGATTAGTTATTTAAATAAATGTATATCAATTTTTAATTGATTGCAAAATTAAATTTATTTTTTAAATACTAGAAAATTTTGATTCCCTTTTAAAATTCAATTTTATAACCCTATCTTAGACTTTCAAATTAGCCTTTTGGAGACTTGATCTTTTGTTTGTGGAACACTTTACCTCTTTTGTTCCTCTTGGTTCATAGCTTTTGGTGGAGTTTTGGGTGGTACAACTGATGGAGTACTATGCAAAGTGTGTAGCCAACTTGATAACTCTTGGTTTCCATCCTCTTCATTACGCTCGTTAAGTTTCAAGATGTGTTGTCGCTTTTATAACTCCAGGATCTTCCTCTTTATTACAAGGGTTATGTTCAGAGGTCCACTTCTTAAATTTGAATTTTTAAAATTGTATCTTAGTTTTAAATAAAAGTCCAATTCTATACTAAATTTAATTAATTATCAATATGTAAAAAAAGATTTATATTTAAAAATTCAATTAATTTTGAAATTGGACTTTAATTGTTTAAATGGTTCCAAAAGCTACAAGTTTCACTAGTTATTCTAAATTAGTTGTGGTAAATAATTCATATTTTTATTCATGAGTAGAAGCACTAATTAGTACCATGTCGCATAGAAACTTAATAGTTAAAAATTCGTTTGGTAAATAAATTGAGGGGTTTAATTATTGATTAAGAATTAATAGTGATGCTTCAATTACACTTCAATTCTGCCTAGAGATTTTTTTTAAAAAAAATCTCAAAACTTGTTCAATTGTTAGAAATTGCAACTCTTTTTTCAATCATTAAAAAAGATCCTGGCGGGCTCTATATGAATTGCATTAGTCATACCCTTTTATGAAAGGGTATTCTTAATTAAGAAAGGGTAGTTCACTAATGATTGTATCTTTTGAAAAAGCGATACAACTATTTACTAACCGTCAGAGCCCTTTAAAAGATATATGCACCCTTACTAAAGGTTTGCAGATTGTGCCCCTCCGAAAGGGTTTGAGGTACTATATATGTATCATATGCAGTCTTACGAGAAAAGGTTCTTGCTATTAATTCAAAAATGAGTGCTTTCATCTTGTTCTTGCACCCTATTAAGAGGGTATCTAGTTTGCATCCTTTATCATTAGTGAATCAATTGTTGAAGTACATCTTCCACTATAAGGTAAGCTGATCCATTCTTGCTCTTTTCATTCGGATAATGTGATTCATGAACTTTAACAATGCATAAATATGGATTACATTTTTAACATTAGTCGCGATCAATTAGTAATATAATAAATGATTTTATTATGAGTTAGCAAGTGCTCTAGCTGTAATCAAATAATATAATAAATAAATACAGTATCATTCCTATGATGATATGCCATTTAATCAATTAAAAAATTTTAAACTAAATTATCTATCAGTAAAAGAAAGTATTTTTTAATTTAATATTTTAATTAACTAATTATAATAAAAAAGTTCAAAAGAAAGAACAAGGCTACTCAAGTATAAGTATTTTATGCACGCAAAAACTGGTGCTAAAGATTTGATTTCACTTAAACTAAAACAATGACAAAATATTTATACAGAAATTTGATTATCACTACCATTGACATGTTAGTCTTCCAATTATATAATTACTTATGTTTCAGACTCTAATTAACTATCTCATAAAAATTTTAGCTTGCGTTAGTGTATTGTGACTAGTTTTAGGCCAATGCAATGTGCGAGCAGTAGAAAATGTTGTTTGTAAGTTGGTTGTACTTGAGATTTTTATTAAACTAGGTAAATACTTTTAATCCTTTGAATATGCTAGTAAAAGTAATAAATCATGTGAACTAAATAGTAGAAATCACTTTAAGTTTTAATAGAATGTAAATCTTTTAAATGTTACCTAAACAAAGATTGATCCAAACGGCCCATAATGATTTCATTTTAAATAATATATAAAAATATTTTAAATTTTACTTAAATATAGATTGATCCAAATGACCCATAATGATTTTTTATTTTACTTTGCAGTGAACATGATAATCAGGATAATATAGTGGATTGTTTATGTAATTAAATATATCAAATAACTCGAGAACATTTAGTGTGTTGTAAAATCCAGTAAAATTAGTTCTAAGTCTAATGACTAAGACTCCCTTTGGTTTATATTAAATTTAAGATGTAAAATCTCTTTAAAAAACTCATCTTTCTATTGTATTTTTCATAAAAAATTTTGTTCCGTCGAATTTCCAAGGGGACCACTCGTAGTTTTTTATTTACTTCTTACTATAAATACTCTAAAAATAGATAATTTTGTAATAAAAAATTAATGTTTTTGGCATTAATTCTTATTTATAGATTTTATATATTTTCCCATTCCTTATATATTAATAAAAGAGAGTCGAAGGTAAAATATAATGTATTAATGGGCATAGATTAAACCCATGAATCAAATAACAAAATGTCAAAATGAAAATTTTAAACATAAATTGTAAGATTACCTAACATTAGTCACACATAATTTTCTTGGGATTTTGATCATCATATTACATAATATTACACTTTGCACCTGTCGTTACAGTAGTATTTACAAGATCGAGACAAAATCATAATTACATTATCGATAATATATATGTTTTTACAACGTTAATTTTGTAGTTATATTACGCTTTGGCCCATCCATTTTTTAATTTAAAATCTAACTGGGACGGGATCAGGTGGTTTGGGGAAGAAAGATATAAGGGGGAAGTGGTCATTATAAACTGCTGGGCCCAGATTAAGATGTGGATATGGATACTCCGTACTCTTTTGACTTTTTAAGGCGTTTCGGAAGAGGTCGAATGTTGGTTTGACGGACACTTTGAGTGGTTAACGGATGATTCCGTCAAGAAACAAAAACGTGTTTCTATGGGCAGTCCGTCCGTTCTACCAACTTGTTTTCCTGTCCGTGGCAATGGCAATAGAGAGGGTGCCTACTAATCAAATTTGGATATTTAAACAGGTATCCGTTTAATAAATAATGGAGTTAGTCTAGAAAATGCGGATGCCCAGTTACAACTAGTCGAATTTGGAAATAAAAAGATAAATATTTGTTACTAATACTCGATTTTTAAATTTTAATTTTAATTATAAAATTAATATTTATTAAAATTTAAAGTTAATATTTATTAATAAAATTACTAAATACTTTATTTGTATTTTATGATATTTTTTATTTTTGTTTCACATTTTAGAACATGTATTATTAGTTTGAATGTTTCTTTCCTAAATATATAATTTGAATACTTCAATATGGTACCCGTTTAATGAATAATCAAATTTGATATTAGAGGTAAAATGTTAAATGACAAATAATTGGATTTAGCATGTAAATTTAATTTAAGTAGTGGCTTTAATTTAGGCAATACTTGACTAAACCTAACTGATAGCTAAACCCCCTTACAATAAACGTTCCATGTCCCAAGGAGAGGGTCACATTTTGAACCAAACTAACTCTAATTTCTCACTTTTTATTAACAATGATCGAGTCAAACCACTTTTCTTAAAATAAAAAACAAAAAACTTAGGTCAAACCGGAAACGGCCACAATAACTTCTTAAAAATGCTCACACCATGGCCGATCTCATTTTAAATTTCCAGGAACCAATCGTCACGCAACTACAAGTGTAACACCCCGTTTCGGCTCACCAGTGAACCGACCCAGGAAATGTCACCGGCGACCGAACCGTTCGCTAATCTACTCGAATTCGATTAAGCCGACCCGGATCTACCCTTGGCGTCTCAAGAGGGAGATGCAAACACGAAATGCATGGTTGGGAACAATTGGGTTCTAACGGAGTCCTACATGCATGCCATGACGTGCAAGCAAAGACAAAACAAAACAATTAATGAGAAGCCAAGAAAAAAACGGATAGAGTTTCCCTTAAAAGTGCAATAGGTGTAACACCCCCAAATCTGGTCCACACTCGTGAACCGAACCGGTATATCACAGGCCCCGGTTAGGTCGGCTAACCCAAACCTAACTCATGCGGATCCAATCTTGGCGTCTTAAGATGAAGATACAACTCGCAATCATTGATGAATGCACAAACCCTAACATGGTACTACATGAATGACATGCAATTCAAACACACACCAATACAATTACGATCAAACTCAATGAAAATTCTAAAATAAAACGGACATAATCTCCCCTAAAAGTGCAATTAGGGTCCACCCTGTTAAAACAATATACCAATATATATGCATATATCAACAATTTTAATCACACATAATCTAATATACTGTATATTCATTATAAAACTTGGGCCACACTTCTACTGTGTACTCTGATCACATCTCACCTCTTGTCATCATGTCTTAGCTTTTCATCATATCATAACATCATATTTTAACAACTAATCACGTCACATCATCATGTTTCAAGCATTTATTCACACCATATAATAATATCATAACACAATATAAACACTCAATTGACTGACATGTGTGCAAGCGGCAACGGTGCTCCTCCGTCCAACTGGCTCCTCCAACTCGTAATTGTTACCTATATATAGTATAAAAACACGTCAGTAACAAGTGTTACTGGTCGGGAAAATAAAATAATTATAACAAGCTGGCTATGAGAGCAAACTCTCATATGAAAGAAAACATCATATGCTCCACGTGAACACTCTGAAGGGCACTACTGAGGAGCCATTGGGCTGCAGACCCAGTAGCATCCCGAACTTACTGATGCTGGTACTGTGCCACTCACGGCACTTCTTTTTCAGTACTTCCATAAAACTTTATCCTAAGCCCTCTCCTTACCTCCATATTTCTCCTGGCATTGAGCACGAAGGCCGAGTACTCTCAGGTAGTCGCCTTTAGTACCCTTTGAACCACAAGTTCGGATATGCGCTGTACTAAACAGTATCCGTAAACCTCCACGTTCTCCGGGTGTGAGGAACTCAAACACGGAGTTGTCAGGATCCCTCGGGAATGGAACAGTCCGTTGGCACTAATCCAGAGCCCGCGTTGACCGTCACGGCATCCGCTCATGGTACGTGCAGTCGGTTTCTCTATCTCTCGTCTCACTGAAAATGCGAAAACTACATATATATATATATATATATATATATATATATATATATATAGGGTTGGGTAACCTGGGGGGCGACCCCAGGAAATTTTCCTGGGGTTGCTCCGAATCTGGACCGTCCGATCATAAGGACGGTTCAGATCCCTTTCCTCTCAAAACCCTAACCCTCCCCTCCTCCCATGCGCCGCTGTCGCCGCCGCCGCACGACCCCGCCCTCGCCGCCACCGTCACTCGCCATCGTCCGCAGGCGTGGGCACGGCAAGGAGGAACGGCGAGCGCCGCGTCGACAACGGGCCCGACGCGCCGCCGCCGTTCCTCCTCGCCGCGCCCACACCCACGAACGGGGGTGCGAGGGTCCCTAGCGTGGGGGCACAAGGAGGCAGCGGTGAGCGACGGTGGCGGCGGGGGCGGGGTCGCGCGGCGGCGGCGATTGCGGCCCGGCGGCGGCGGCGCATGGGAGGAGGGGAGGGGTTAGGGTTTTGAGAGGAAGAAGATTTGGACCGTCCTTATGATCGGACGGTCCAGATTTGGGCGACCCCAGGAAAAATTTCTTGGGGTCGCCCCCAGGTTACCCAACCCCTATATATATATAGGGCTGGGTAGGGATTTATATAATAGGCCCGAAGGCAACTTGTGGTGGATCTTATTTTCGAAATCATCCTTGAGGGATCTCATCCTCGAGGGGTTATTAATCCGAAAAACTGTTCGGTTAAATGGCCCGAGTTAAGTGGGATCTAATAAAACGCCACTTAACCCGTCCTGCAGATAATAAAATAAACATACAATAGAAGAGCGTAAAACAGAGGCGAGTCCTAAACGGACCTGGTAGAAGCTCCAAGCATGTCATCGCGCCTAGGCGGCGAGCTCCTATTCCGTACCTACACATCAAAACTAAATACTAACGCCCGCTAACTAAATGATGCATCAAACTCAACACAATTAAACACAAAATCATCAACTGTCAAATAACCATAAATATGAAAATAACTCTAACTCATCCTATTCATGACAATTTTATTGTATTTTTCCTAAGTTACATCATACACGATTATCATGCTCAATTTACTTACTTCATTAGATCACTTAACCTCCATGCACTATCAATCACATCATGTAACTTATCACTTCATCACTTATCCTCCATGCACTATCAATCACATCATAAATCAACCCTAGCATGTTGTGCTAACAATTATCATCAATTTTAAATAATCAAATCAGAGGTAATTATACCTCACGTCGTCGGCAATCGGCGACAGCTAGGGTTCCGTCGCGCGTCTCGGAGCTCAAATTCGGCGCTCCTCGGCGTCCAACGTTCGATCGGGATCGACTAGATGAGCTCCACGGAAGATCCGGCAAATTCCTGCGAATCCAATTTTTCGGTAGGTTCTGGCGGTTTCAGTGGTTTTCTAGCACCTTTCCGGCGGTTTTCTAGCGGCAATCGCCCGCGGCGTCTACTAGCTAGATATGGGTCATATTGGGTACCATTGGAACCGGCTCGGCGAGCCCGACACATCCATGACATCGACGTAGTCGGCCGAGGTGGTGGCTTGCCGGAAAATGGCTAAAACAGGGCCAGCGACGATGGGTAGCTAGATCCGGCCGGCCTGGGCGGCGACGGCCTCCGCTCCGGTCGGGGAAGGTCGCTAGGTGGTCGAAGACGTCAAGGCGACTACTCGATCGCGGCGGCCCGATGGTGGCCAGGCCTGGTCGGGGTAGCACGACGACTCTGTGGCAAGGCTAGGCGGTAGGGGTGCTAATTGAGCGAGCGAGCCGAGCTCAACATGTGTTCGAACTCGGCTCGAATAGTTCGAAACTCGTTCGAACTCGACTCGAAATCGAACGAGTTTTGGACATACATGCTCGAGTTCGACTCGAATATCTTTTATGTGCTCGAGCTCGACTCGAGCTCGAATATACTTAAACTGTTTATTTTTGTGAGCTCGTTCGTTAGCTCGAAACCAGCTCGATTAAAAGTCAAAAGTACCTCACTTAAAAAAAGTGAAAGTGAGGCCAATGTGGTTTGAACCCTCAACCTTGAAGTCATCAAGGTGAATACTTACCATCTCAACTATCTTGCTTCTTTGTTATTATATTTCATATATATATATATATATATAATATAATATAAAGACTATATTATTATATTATTTTATCGAGTCGAGTTCGACTCGAACTACGAGTCGAGTTCGAGTTACAACCGAGTCGAGTCGAGTCGAACACGACCTTGCTCAAGCTCGGCTCGTAAGATTCGAGTTCGAGTCAAGTTCGAGTAGAGAATTTAAATATCGAGTTTCGAGTCGAGTCAAGCCGAGCCGAACGCTAAATGCTCACGAGCTGGCTCGCTCAATTAGCAACCCTACTAGGAGGCATCCACAGCCGCGGCGGCGACGCTGCACAGGGGCGGCGTCGGGTAGGGGTTTTGGATGGGGAAGAAGGAAGAAACGTCAGGGGGGTGAGAAAAATAACTAGGTGGCAATATCGTAAATAATACTTGACTCGTGTCCAGCTCGAGTCAAGAATAATAACTAAGTCATGTTAAATCCTAGAAAAAATCGAGAAAAATCCCATAAAATCAAACAAATACAAAAATATAATAATGATATGCTCTAGAACTATCAACCCACTCAAACTGCCCGTAATGCGTCCTAACGCTGTAAACGGCCTAAAACTAATTCTACGATCCATTTTATATAAAAAATAATAAAAAAATAACTGGCATACTCTCATATATTCTGATAACTCATTCTGTTTTGCTATGTTCATGACGTTATCATCATATACTTGGGTACGCATGACCCTCATAGCTCATACACGCGACTAGCATCGGCTCAGTACACGTGTTCTGAAACTGACTCGACTCGAAAATAACGGTGTAACCGATCGGTTCTGAATATAAAACCCTGACTCAAGTTATGGGTTTTACAATAGAGGCCAACCTGTCCACAACAAGGGTATATAAATATTTTATGAAAATATGATAACACATAACAATCTACCATGACATTCAATCATTATCTCATTTGTTCCACCTGAGCCGAGTCTGAACTCCAAGGCTCCCTACTCATTCACATTAATCTATTCGTTTCATAACAAGCAATTCATTTCAGCAAACACATCGAAATTATCATTCACATAGCGATAACACACCGTCATTATAGATTGCACGTGGCAGGTACATGTGTGCGCGGTTCCGTGCTGCTCCTCCGCAGTCCTAACAGCTTTCATCGCTCGCATTCCTCACCTACATATATATAGAAAAATCGTCAGTAACGAGTGTTACCAGCCCAGAAAATAACTAATATCAATCTAGCACAGGAGAGCAAACTCTCCTGTTGAATGAAAATCATATACTTCCTCAAGAACTCTCATCAAGGCACATATGGGAGTCATCGCCCTCGAGTCGACAGCGTCCCCCTTTCTTTCTCATTCTCATACGTTGGTCATTTCTCTATCGCTTCCGCATCAAATCTCATTCCTTTTTGCCCTCTACACCTTCCATATTACTCCTAGCCTTGAGCACGAAGGCCGAGCACTCTCAGGCAGTCGCCTTTAGTACCCTTTGAACCACAAGTCTAGAAATGTGCTGTATTGCAGTACCCGTAAACCTCCACACTTCTCCGGGTTTGAGGAACTCAAAGGTGGAGTTGTCCGGATCCTTTGGGAACGAAGTGGGTTCTCCCCAGCTCCAGAGCCCGCTCTTCCGAGCACGCGCCCTATTTGAAGGCGTGGCCGTCAGTAACCCTCATTCCATCTCTCACCGAAAATGCGAAAACTATATATATATAGGCCTGGGTTGGGATTTATACAATAGGCCCGAAGGTATCGTGAGCTAGATCTGAAGTTCGAAAACAAACTCGAGGGATCTCATCTTCGAGGGTTATTAATCCAAAAAAGAACCGTTGCCTAAATGGCCCGAGTTAAGTGGGATCCGATAAAACGTCACTTAACTCGTCCTGCACATGATAAATCAAATACACAATAGAATAGCGTGAAAACAGAGAACAAGTCCTAAATGAACCTGGTAGAAGCTCCAAACGGGTCCACGCGCCTAGGCGGCGAGCTCCTAGACCGTACTTACACAATCAAGCTAAAAACTAACGCCCGCATGATAAATCACACATCCTATAGCATGCACACACAATCAACACAATCACGCATTAATCAACACACATCAACCTATATCAATTCTAGCAAGTCTACTTAGGCTAGTTTGCATTAGATCATGATCATTACCTAGTTACCCTAATTAGTTTCTTAGCCTCCATTTTTAACACCACTCAATCAAACAAATTTCATATTTTATCCTTAATCAAATATACATTTATATATATTATTATAACACACAATTCACCAATCCTAGTATGCAATTCTAATAATCAATACTTTCAAATAATTAAGTTAAAATAAATTATACCTCGCGTCGTAAAAAATTGGCGACGGCTAGGGTTTCCGTTTCGTGGCTTGAAACTCGAATTCGGCACCTAGCGCGTCCGAAGTCTGATCAGATTGGACCGGGTGCGTTCGGCGGATGATCCGACGAATTTCCCACGAATCCAATTTTTCTGGCTGTTCCGGCGAGTGTCGGCAGTTTTCCAGTGGATTCCGACGATGTTTCGGGATTGGGCAATCAGGGGGTCTATCGGCACCAGCTCGACGAGATTGGTCCAATGGTGGTGTCAAACAGGGTAGCCGGGGCGGCGATGGCTATCGGCGACGGTGTCAAAAACAGGTGACGGCGGCGGCGTGCTCCGATCGGGGCTACAGCCGGCCTCGACGGCGGTCGGGATGATGGGGGAAACGTCGGCGACGGCGAGGGGTGGTCGTCGGGGTCACAGCGGCGGCGGCGCGGTCCGGACGACAGCGAATCGACGAGGGAGGGCGTCACGGCTTGTAGGGCGATTCCAGCATCGTGGCGGCGAGACGGTGGCCACGGTGGGTCGTAGCGGCACGACGATGACACGACGCGGAGCGGCGTTGATCAGCGGCAACGCGGCGTCGATAGCGGCGGCGGCGGCGACGAGCACAAGGCGGCGAGGGTTTTAGGAGGGTAGGTGTCGGGAGGGAGAAAAATACCCTCAATGGCAAACTCGTAAATAAGTATCGACTCAATTCTGACTCGAGTCAAAATAATAACTAGTTCGTAATAAATTCTAAAAAAATCTAGAAAAATATGGGAAAAATCCCGTAAAATCAGAGGAACACAGCAACATCCAAATGATATGTTCTATAACTAGTAACCCACCCAAACTCCCTATATCGCGTCCTAATTCGTTATTCGGCCCTAAAAATATTCTACGATCAAATAAAATAACAATCAATACTGCATACCTCCATATACTTGATAACCTATTTTTCATCATCTTTTTGAAGTTATCATCGTATACTTGAGTATACATGACCCTCATCGCTCATAACTCATAGCTGGCCTCAACTGAGCTCGCCTCCCATGAAGCTGACTAGACTCGAACCGACTGGTTCGCTCCCGTAAAACTCGGACTCGAGTCACGGGTTTTACAACAAGCATATATTTCGGACAAAGTTTTGATCATACAGAACATCATATCAAATTTTATTCCGAAAATACACAACATCATATATTAAATTTAATTACGAAGGTACACAATTATATGTTTAATTTGTGTTTTACCAAATTTGATATTTTTAAATAATATTCTGCCCTACTCCAGAAACTTTTGCAAGTCATTCTCTACATTTTAAACGTTCAATTTAAAAAGTACAAATATATAAACTACTTATATAAATTAAGCATTTAAACAATCAATTAAGATACTGTTAAGATACATTTCATTTATTGGGATTAACATTTAGTCGGGTTTTTATTTTATTCATTGGTCAATATAAATTTCAAGTGTTATAACTTATAATTGAATTTTTTTGTCTTAAATTGAATTTCTGAGTGACGCAATGCGGTTAACTACCTTATCTGTGCCTCACAAGATATTTATTTTTTATTTTAAAGACCTAATTAGAATTGTTAAGTATGAATAAACAGGCCAGTAGGGCGTGAGTTATGAAATACTAAGTTTATGAGGGTGCGATTTGTGCATTGTAAGACTATTATATTAAGGCAAGAGTTATTAAATAATAAGTTTATAAATGGAAGATTAATTGTAAGGTTGTCACCGTTAAGGTTTAGCGTCAATAAGCTGTGTAATTTGCCACAACCCTTGTAATCTAGTCCTAGAATATTTTAAAAGCAATTAAATTCTTCTTTTTGTCTTCCATTCCCCTCAAATTACATGACTAATGCTTAGTAAACCTTAATGGTAACAGCTCACAATTACCTACGTATACACTTATATATATTATTTCATAGCTTAATCAATTAAGCCTAGTCCTATCGATTGGGAATCTAAATTGAGGATTAATCTCAATTCAGGGAATATGGATTTGGAATTACTGGGATTACCAGCCCTTGTAATAATTTACTATTAATCTACTCCTAAAATAATTGAAAAGTAACTCAATTCTTAATTCACCTTCTACTCCCTTCAAATTACATGACTAATGCTTATTTATACTAAACCTTAATGGTAATAGCTTCACAATTAATCACCTAATAATATTACTAATATACGTATTATTTTATTATTTGGTCAATCAAGCCTAATTCTATCACTTAGGATTCGCAAATTGAGGATTGATCTTCAACGATATTGCAATTTTCCTCTTCGATCTCCTTTGGAGCATCGATCTCTCCACTCTTGATTCAAAATTGTTCACCAAAAACTTTGAGAATACTCTCCAAAACTGAAAGAAAAACCCTAATTTGATCTCCGAAGACATATATCTTTATATTCAAACACCATTCGGTTTTTTGTTATTTAAGTCGATTTATTAAATTAGGAAATATCCTAATTTTTAGACGCACTTTTGCAGCTTCACAATGGTGGAATCATCGCCACAATTTTTTCCAAAACTGCCGCAGATGCTTCCACTTTCACTGTTGCGACCAAAATGATGCTGCCGGGAAAGTCTCCATATTATAATTTAGCAAACATTGATGAAACACTAAAATGCCCAATGAAAACTCGAGAGTTAGACATTTAAATGTATAAGACGTGGTAAAATATGAATAACGTATAGAATTATTAAGAAGGCCCCACAAAAATTATAATAAGGCCTTCAAAACAAAAAATCAAAAGAAAGAAAACCTAACGGGGCACAATTAGCGTAGTTTATCACATTGCAATACTTAAACCAAAATTCAGAAAATAAAAACTCAATACTAAAAATATTTTTTTAAAAAAAATGGAAACTAGACTGAACCCAAGAAAGTAACATAGCTTCAAAGTTTACAGACCAATTTAAATCGACCAACAAATGCCCTACATAAATAAAAAAAGCCCTCCTAGAAAGTAACAACAAACTCTGAACTTAAACCAAGTCTAGCAACAATCAGAACCATGGTTTTTATATATACTTCTATATCAAGTAAATTTTTTTCTCTGTATTTGAACAATCACATGAATGTAGTTTTTTTAAATAGACAAAAATACCTTCATCGTCTAAGGGTCCTTGTAATCCACTCCTTTAGATCACATGACTAAATCTGTACCTCTTTTAGATCACATGAATGTAATTTTTTTCATACAGACAACAATGCCCTCATCATCCAACCGTTGTTGTAATCCACTCCACCGTCTCATATAAAAGAGTATCATTGCCGCTACTTATTCTAATTATTCTTTTTAATTTTTAGTATACCCTCTTTAATTAATTTTAAATGTATTCTATATAAAAAAAGAGACCAGTCTACAAAGACATAAAGAAAGAGAAAAAAAAACTCAAGTTGAAGCCACAAGGTGTAGCATGGCATCAATTTGATGCTTGCCAATAGGGTTGGGCGTCGGTTGATGGGACGATGAACTAGATATTATCTATGTCCATCCACTTAACCTTGGGTAAAAAGGTAGTATCTACGGTCAAAATTTTTTAGTCAAAGTCGGTCATAGTTGGACACAGTCAAACTTTGGTTAATATAAAAAATTATTTTTATCTCATATTTATTTTATTATCTAATTATTTTTTCTCACAAACAACTAATATGTCATTTATATAATCATTATCTCATTTATTTTTTAGTTTTTCTCATGTCAATTAACATAAAAATTTTAATCACCTTTTTAAAAAAAATATTTGAATAAAGAAATATTATATTATAATGGAAAAATTCAAAAAATAAGATTAATGTGAAATCTATGACTAGATATGTGTCAAACAAGCCTTCTATTGGAGTTGAAAATTTATCAAGTGTTCGTCATATTATAGGCCTAAGTAGGAAATTGTAAGGAGTAAACAAATTGATTATGGAATATTTATTAAATGAGCCAACATGAACCGATTGGGAGTATTATTTGTATGAACCAACTATTCTTTTTGTAGATATAGTAGATGAGTAATTTGATATATTATCGCTGCAGAGATTAAATATAATAAAATATCCTATTTTGGGAAAAAAATACTCAAGATGTCTTAGTCATTCTTATCTCAACCATTGCTTCAAAATCGGCATTTAGTATTTGAAAACAAACAATTTACTTAACAAGGAATAGTTTGAACTCAAAACACTTAAAGGCATTAATACGTGCCCATAATTAGTTGAGGAGTGCATATAAATGTATTTCATATTTTATATCCAAGCTTTTTTATTTTTAATATAGTTTTTTACATATGTTTTTTTCTTACTACTATATTTTTTACTTGTCAAGAAAAACTAAGTTCATCATCAAATTTGTTTACAACATCTTCATGACTATAGTGAACATGTGTGAATATTATATTTAATTTTTACTCTTCTAATATTTGTAAAATTTTTCTACAAGTAATTAACTCTTTTGTATATTCATTTATGTATGTGAACTACATTGAATGAAGAATCAGCTACTAGAATATTTTATCTTCAATATATATATAATATTAGACTACATTTGATGTAAAAGATTACTTTAAAGCTTCTATATATTGATTATATTTTGTTTAATTTGGAAATGTATAAAAGCTAAATTTTAAAATTTTAGTAAACTATGGTACTAATTAAAGGTATTTTAACTATATAGTAAGTTGTTTATTATGATTGTTAATATGAATACATTCTTCTAAATTCCTAAACACGAGGATGAATTTTTTATTTTTTATGTAAGTCATTTTGAATTATTTTAGATATCAAATATCAATTTTATATATAAACTTAATTAATTTTAATGTATATCATGATTTTAAATTTTCGTAGAACATAATATTAGTCTCACAAATACTAAAGGCTTTATATTATTGATATAAAATATCAGACACTCACTCGGTCATTTGATCGGATAAAAAGATATCTATATTTATTTTGTTTTTATTTGATCAAATTCGATTGATCATATTCGATCAACATAATTCAGATTTCGGTCAGACTCGGTAATTCAGACGTCCGCACCCACAAATACTTGCCAAACCCAGAGGAAGATTTTTGCCTTACCCGACTTAAGTGGGTAATTCGATATAGAGAAAAACCCACTTCGTAAAATTTTGATACCCACTTAAAAGCACCCAAGCACAATTGTTGTTCACATAAATTGGGTATAGCTAAAAATTTCCTGCACTTGAAACCCCAAACGTAGTTTCGCAGCAGCAGCCGACTATACATTAACATGGCAACAAATGTATAAGTCACCATATCAGCATTTTTATCTAAAGCCCCCCCGTCGAGCAAGGATTGCTCATAAACATCCCATTAATCACGATTCACCTCCGTGATACCTCAAGCTTGTGCATGCTTGTTTTCATTTTTTTCTCGAAAAACATGTTTTTTTCATATAGAAGACATGGCCTAAAAGCCCTAAACTGCTTGAATAGCATGAAATCCATACGAGACAGCAGTTTTGAGATGTCTCCACTGCTCGGTTCAAATTTTATTATGCTGCAAAAAAAAGAACTAATAAACGCAACGTTATTGTACGCCTTACAATTGCCTGACCTGATCCAACCAGGTACAGAAAAGAGAATCCTTTGCTTGCTTTTAAAACCTCACCCTTGTTGAGTGAAACCCTAAAAAACAGAATGTACATACTCTAAAAGTTTAAACTGGTGTTATAAACCATTTACCATGGCAATACATCAACCAATTTCAACTGCAATGATCTATCTGAGAGTATATATACCAAGGACAACAACACCCGTTCCTGTAAATTAGGCTGCTGACAAGAGGTCCCTAAACTGTATATTAAATTTCTTATACAACCTAAGCAGCTTCAATTCACAGTTTGGAGGCTCCTTTATATACCTTCCAATATTCGTCGAGGCAAGTCTCTCCTTATAGATGCTATCACTCTAAACAGCAAAGCTTCGGCCATTAGTACTAGTCGCATTGTTACCTCCGCTGTTTCCATAGCACACAGAGCACACAAAAATGTTTCAAACAGCTTACAGATGTTTCAAAATTCTCTCAAGCAAAGAGGTGAAGACTTGCAACATGACAATTACAAAATACAAAGGAGCCGGCGTCGGTACCCCAACACAATCATAGCACAAGATATAGATGAAAACCTAATTTCAAAAACATTGTGTGGTGGAGCACCAACCTCGTTTAAATTGATGATAAGTTAGGCAGTTCAGTACATGTCGACGGTCACCTCTATCAACCACGTACCAGGGGAAGCCATCTGAAACAGACCCAGGAGCACATTCACATGATTAATGACACCAGAAAAAATTTAGCAGTCTAAGAAGACCAAAATTATCAGACTCTGATTTTGAGACATGCAATCAAAAAATTCAGCGGTAGAGAAAAAAATCGTTCTTTTTTTCTTCCCATTTTTACTAAGATGATGAAGAATGATAGAGCCTCGCCAACAAACAAGAGCAAGAAAGGTTGAAGTTATGAGAAAGAAAATAAGAGTAGAAAATTGTTACCTCAACTTGTTTTTGAGCGATCCTGCTCCTCTTCTTGGGCCGCCGGGACGGTTTCGATCCGGTGATGATGAAGAAGTCCTCCTCGATTTCGTCCCTAGAAAGCACGGCCGAGAACTTCCTCCTCTCCTTTCTCTTCTCCCCGCCGCCCCTCTCCGCCGCCATGCTACGCAGCCGGCTCGATTTCAACTGCCCCTCCTGCGGCACCGACGGGACCTCCCCGATCTCCTCTGTCGCAGGCGCCGCGCACGCCGCCCTCCTCTTCCGGAGGTTCCACGGCCTCGTCGCCGCCGCCGACCCGTCCCCCTCACCTTCCCCTTCCTCGCCCTCCCGGGGGACCGGCAGCTTCATGTTCTTCGCGGCGGTGTGCAGGTGCACCATGAGCTTCTCCCGGATTTCCTCGATCCCGGCGTCAGGCGGAGGCTTGCACGAGGAGGAAGACGACTGTCCTCGCCTGAGGCCGCCGCTTCGGAGGATCTTGTGGCTGCCCCACTTGAGCAGCGGTGGCAAGGAGAAGTTGTGGAGGGGCTGGGAGCGCTCTGGTGAGGGAGAGGGGAGGACGACCGCAGGCGCTGCGAAGTCGCCTGAGAAACCGTGGCCATTGATCACCGGCCGCAGAAATAGAATCGCAAGAGCAGGAGGCGGCCGGAAAAAGTGATGTTCGTCGGCACCGGCCGGCGGTGAGGGAAAGTCGGCGGAGTAGCCGGCGGCGTCGCACCTTGGGTATAGCCGGAGAGAGGAAAAAGGCGGCCGAATGGTAAGCGGTTTTTGCATTTGAGGTGGGGTAGTTTCGGCATTTCAATCTTGAGTGCGGGTGGAGATAATGGGCTTGGGCCTTATTTGGTTCTACACTAGTAAGGGGCTTTTTTATCGTGGGTATCTTTGAAAGTGGGCTCCAAGCCCATTTGAGGACCATGGACAGTGAATGGATTGATTATGGAGGGCACCCGCTTACATTGGGTAACAAACCCGATAATTAATAATAGACTTTGGTTATCACGGTTAATGGTCAGATTTGGTATTAGAGTGACGGGTACATGGTACCTGATGGCCAATTTTTAAATTATAATTTTAACTATAAAACTGATTTATCAATACAAATTATTAAATACCACATTCATGATTTAAAAATATTTATTTTAGTAGTTTCATTGCTTAGAACATGTATTATTATTATTTTTTTGTTCCAAAAATATAATTTGAATAGTTAAATGGATACTCGTTTAAACTATATCACTTATCATAAATGGTCTTGTTTAGTTTTACTTTAATGGTAAATGGTCAAGCTGGAAAGTTGAATAATAGATGGTTGGGTTTGGTTTATACATTTAGTTTAAATAGTAGGTCTAGTTTAGAGAATATTGGACCAATTCTGACTGATAGACACCCATGTGCTTGATCGGAAAAAACAGCTTTACTAGTATCAGTGGCTTTCAAATCTAGCCATCCATTTAAATTAAAGAGTTGTGGTTTTTTAATATAGACCAAATTACCTTATCATCTAACCGTCATTATAATCCCATAACTGATTAAATTTAGCTTATATAGGAGTATCAGCTATTGCTGATACTAATTGTTTTCTAAATAAAAGTTCTAAATCTTTAGTACCGGTCTACATATTGAATCTATATTGAAATTTCAACTAGATACGTATTTGTGGTATTTTAGTTCGTTTGAATTTATTTCAAAGTTAAACCAATTTAAAGACGCCAACTTCATAGGTAATATGAGCCCTTAAATAAAAGAGACTAGAATGTTAACAAGGAATAGAAGTGTAAGTTTCAGTGAGAGTCGAGAGCTACGGCATCGAGCCAAAGTCGCAAGTTTGCCATGAGGCTAAAATGTCGAAGCCATGTGGTGTGAGTCATGTAGGTTGGAAGGGAGGAAATGAGAGGTAGTTATGTTAGTTGGGATGGGGAAGGGTAAAACAGTAATTGCATAATTTTGAACTTGTATAAAAGGCGGGAAAGGGATGAATTGTGTAATCTTTGAATTCCTGAATTGAATTTCGTTTTCTTGGACAAGAAGCAACTCTTGTTCTTCTCCTCCATCATTCCATCTCCAAAACCTAAATTCCTTTCGACTTGATCTGTACACTCTGCTTTTCCTCTGTTTTGGATCCACCGATGGCTCCAACCAAGCAGAATAACAAGCATGGCAAGGGAAAGGAGTTGATCCTCAGTCCAACTGAGCTTGATCATAACAAATTGGTATCAGAGCAGGAGGAGGGAAGAGGAGATTCGTCACCAAGATCCACGGAAATGGCTGAAATGAGGAAAGTCCAAGCTCAACTCTTATCTGTTTTTTCTGAAATGACTGCAAAATTCGATATGTTACTGAATTCTAGAATTGATACTGATGATAGAACTGTTAATGGAATGAAAGATCGTGTAGAAATGCATACTCCTAGGATGTTTGGTGACAAAATTGTTGCAGATAAGGAAAAATTTCAGGCTCGATCATCAATTCCACCACATGGTGAAAAGCTGTGGAATACAAATAGAATTGGGAATGATTGTAGCAGTTCGAGTGCTCAGGATGATTGTTTGAAGGGATCTAAAATGTCCTTTCCTAAGTATGATGGCACTAAGGATCCTATACCTTGGTTCAGCAGATGTGAGAAGTATTTTAAGCTGCATAGGATTAAAGAACATCTCAAAGTGGATTTGGCCAGCTTTCATATGGAAGATGATGCACAAATATGGTTTGACATGTTCCAGGAGCAACAAGAGGAGTTCGATTGGGATCAGCTGAAAGAGGCAATGAATTTACAGTTTGGACCTACTGAATATGATGATTTTTATGGAGACTTGACACGATTGAAGCAAGATACATCTGTGAGGGAGTATACTCTCACGTTTAATAGATTAGCCACTCGAGCTGGGAGCATGACGGAAAAGCAAAAAATTAGCAGTTATACCTGTGGACTTAAAGATCAGCTACGCATGGAGGTGAAATCGCAGAAGCCGACATCATTGCTAGATGCTCAGGGTTTAGCCAAACATTTTGAGCATAAGTTTGTTCGTGATAACAGACAATCTGGAAAAATGATGAGATGGAGCATGGATAGCAGTTCAATGGGGGGCAGAAAAAGTGAAGTTCCTATTAGTGGTAATGGAGAAAAGATGAACACTAAAAGCACTTACAATGACACCTCGGGACAAAGAAAATTCACTATAAAACAGTTGCAAGAACGGAAAGAATTGGGACTTTGCTTCAAATGTGATGAGAAATATACTGTTGGACATAAGTGTAAACAATTATTCTGGATTGAAGTGGTGGCTGATGAAGAAATCTCAGATGAAGAAGTTAGTGATGCTGAAAAATCTGAAGTGGTAGCAAATTCTGCCGTGCCGGCTATATCCTTGAATGCTCTGACTGGAATGTCAACTTTGAACACCATGAGGATGCTGGGAAGAATAGGTGGACAACAAGTAACTGTCCTCATTGATTCGGGAAGCTCTCATAATTTCCTGAATCAAGGTGGTGGTGCAGAAATTAAAGATACCAATTCAGAGCAAAGGCAGCTTGAAGGTGCAAGTAGCCAATGGAGATCAAATGAGTTGTATGGGAAAATGTTTAGGAATCACATTGGATCTACCAACACACAAGATAGTAGCTGATTTTTTTGTGCTGCAGCTGGAAGAATTCGATGTGGTGTTGGGAATACAGTGGTTGAAAACATTAGGATCAATCATTTGGAATTTTGAATCCTTAACAATGTCATTCAAGGATAACCAAAAGATTGTTGAATTACAAGGATTGTACATTCCTCGAGGCCAGCTTTGTGACAAGAAGCAAATGAGACGCATTATAAAGAAGAGGAAGCATGGAATACTTATGAGCTTACAGCTGACTGAAACTTCGAAGGCAGAGCAACAAAGGAATGACTTACAGCAGATACAATTGAAGTCAGTTGAACCAGATTTTGAATAACTATGATGCTGTATTTCAAATACCAACGAAGCTACCACCAAAAAGAATGCAAGATCATAGAATCACATTGAAGGAAGGGACAGGGCCAGTAGCTGTGAAACCATATAGGTATCCTTATTTTCAGAAAAATGAATTGGAAAAACAGGTCAGGGATCTTATGGCAAGAGGAATTATACAAGTTACATCAAGTCCCTATTCGTCACCTGTGTTGTTAGTCAAAAAAAGGATGGCAGTTGGCGAATGTGCATTGACTATAGAGCTTTGAATAAGATTACAATAAAAGACAAATTTCCAATTCCCAACATTGACGAATTGCTTGATGAGTTGTATGGTTCATCTTATTTCTCAAAGTTGGATTTAAGATCAGGTTACCATCAAATCAGAATGCAGGAGGAAGATGTGCACAAGACTGCATTTCGAACACATCAGGGACATTATGAGTTTAAGGTTATGCCATTTGGATTGTCCAATGCCCCTTCTACTTTTCAAGCCTTGATGAATGACGTATTTGATGAATATCTCAGGAAGTTCATTTTAGTTTTCTTTGATGACATACTAATATACAGCAGATCGTGGAAGGATCATTTGGAACACATCAAACATGCTTTAGACAAGTTGTTAGTTCATGAATTGTATGCTCGAAAAGAAAAATGTCAATTTGGAATGAGAAAGATACAATATCTAGGGCATATGATTTCAGAAGATGGGGTGGGTGTTGACATGGACAAAATTGCAGCAATTGAAAAGTGGCCAACTCCAAGATCTGTAAAGCAGGTAAGGGGGTTTTTAGGGCTGGCTGGTTACTACAGAAAATTTATAAATCAGTTTGGCATGATTGCAGCTCCATTAACTGACTTGCTTAAAAAAAATGCTTTTAATTGGAATCAAGAGGCAGCAGACTCTTTTGAGAAATTGAAAATAGCTCTTACTCATGCTCCAGTTTTGGCATTGCCGAATTTTGCATTACCCTTTGCAGTTGAGTGTGATGCTAGTGGAGTTGGTATTGGGGCCGTACTGATGCAAGAAAGTAAACCTATTGCTTTTTATAGTAAGAGATTGCAGGGTCGCCATGTTCCCATGTCAACTTATGAAAAAGAAATGTTGGCCTTAGTCCTGGCAATCCAGAAGTGGAGGCATTATTTGCTAGGAAGATCATTTGTGGTTAGAACTGATCATTCGAGTTTGAAATTTTTATGGGAACAGCCAATCCATACCGTGGCCCAACAGAAATGGTTAACCAAGCTTTTAGGGTATGATTTCACCATAGAATACAAACCTGGTAAGGAAAACAAGGTGGCTGATGCTCTTTCAAGACAGTTTGAGTCAACTCGAATTGATGATTGTAAAACAGTGAAAGGAAAAGATCCAAAAACAGGTGCACTTACTTCGGATCAAGATAGTAGGGATGAGGGATCCTTAGCTGCTATTTCTGCACCTATTCCAAGATGGTTGGAAGAAATTAGGAAAGCATATGTTGCCAGTGATGTGATTCAATCATTAATAAAGAAATGTGCTGCAAAGGAACTGTCATCACATTGGCTTATTAGAGAGGATATTCTATTTTACAAGGGTAGAATTTATTTGGATTCCCAAATGCAGCTGATTCCTATTATTCTCAAGGAATTTCATGATGGAACACACGAAGGCATTCGGAAAACCCTTAAAAGATTGAGAGCAATTTTTTATTGGTCTCGAATGGCTCAGGATGTGATGGCTCATGTGAAGAATTGTGAAGTTTGCCAAAGGTTTAAATCTTCTTCATTAACACCTGCGGGTCTATTGCAACCATTGCCAATACCAGAACAAATTTGGACTGGGGTATCAATGGATTTCATCACTGGAATGCCAAAGAGCCAAGGAAAAGATGCCATTCTAGTGGTGGTAGACAGGTTATCTAAATACAGTCATTTCGTTGCAATCACTCATCCTTTTACAGCCAATTCTATTGCTCAAATCTACTTTGAAAACATTTTCAAGTTGCATGGTATGCCAAATTCCATTGTGTGTGATAGAGACGCTATATTTACAAGCCAATTTTGGAATGAGTTGTTCAGGTTGCAAGGAGTAGCTTTCAATTATAGCTCAGCTTATCATCCACAGACGGATGGACAAACTGAAGCAGTTAACAAAATTTTGGAATAATATTTGAGATGTTTTGCTGGTGACAGACCTCAAACTTGGGTGAGATGGTTGGCATGGGCAGAGTATTGTTATAATACTAGTTTCCAATCTTCTATCCGTATGAGTCCCTTCGAAGCAATTTACAACATGCAGCCACCAAATTTACTGACATATGTTCCAGGGTCAGCAAAGTCAGGTGAAGTAGATTTGTTATTGCGCAATCGAGATCAATTGTTACATGAGCTAACTGAAAATCTGAAGAACGCTCAATTGCGCATGAAACAACATCATGATTTGAGGAGAAGAGATGTAGAGTTCCAGGTGGGACAATCGGTATTTCTCAAATTACAGTCTTATAGACAGTCATCTTTAAGATCAAGGAGAATTACAAAATTGGCAGCTAAGTTCTATGGACCATTTCTGATTGTGGAACACATTGGAGCAGTTTCTTATAGATTGAAGTTACCACCAGAATGTAAAATTCATGATGTCTTTCACATTTCTCAGCTCAAAGCTTCAATCAATGCAGATACGAGAGTTCAGTCTTCAATACCAGCAATGCAATCTCCTGACAGTTTTATACAAGACCTTGGAAGCAGATCAAGAACTGATACAACCTTGAGGTCAAGGTTGTCTTTAGGAGGGGAGGTATTTGGTGTGAGTAATGTAGGTTGGAAGGGAGGAAATGAGAGGTAGTTATGTTAGTTGGGATGGGGAAGGGTAAAACAGTAATTGCATAATTTTGAACTTGTATAAAAGGCGGGAAAGGGATGAATTGTGTAA
>JAURVB010015165.1:0-25863 GCA_033002965.1 Piper betle
GCAACAAAAGATAGACTAAAATGGTCACTGCTGCTTGGTTGTGTTTATGTGTATGCTGGTTGTTATGTACTTGTGCTCCCCACTCTTGTTGCGGGCAACAAAAGATAGACTAAAATGGTCACTGCTGCTTGGTTGTGTTTATGTTCCATTGCTAAGTGGAAGTAACGATTTCTACAATTCTCACAGATATCTAAATAAGCTAAAAAACAGGGACAAGGAAGAAGACCATACAATCTAAGCCATGGAAAATCAGGCCTACATTTGTCAAAAACATTGAT
This sequence comes from Piper betle, assembly GCA_033002965.1. Taxonomy (NCBI): domain Eukaryota; kingdom Viridiplantae; phylum Streptophyta; class Magnoliopsida; order Piperales; family Piperaceae; genus Piper; species Piper betle. The sequence continues at coordinate 279 of JAURVB010015165.1, forward strand.
CATCAAACTGTCAACAAAAGGTGAAATTAATAAACACATACAACATTTTGTAGAACGTAATTTAAACAGTAATCAAATTCTAAAAAATTTCCTTCTTGTTCCATTGCTAGGATGAAGTAAACATATCCTACACATCTCAAACTGTCAGCAAAAGATGAAGCAAACACATAATTATTTCTTCTAAAATAAACTAATAAAGCAATCAGTAAACAATAACTAAATTCCCTCCTTCTTCCATTTCCAAAGTGAAGTAAAAACACTTTCAGATTTCTAGCCCTAATAGCATAAGATTTTGCTCTACAGATTGATTACCAAAGGACAGTCAGACTCTTATCTTCCACATTATCATAAGCTCGGGTTAGGGACATCATTCTATGCGATCAGAAACTGTATCATAAACTATATCATGGAAGTCCTCTATAGGGCAAACATTCCTGATAGTCTCTATCTATGCTCTTCGCCGGAGAATCGCCGGCATAGTTGAGGCTGCCGGAGTAGTCATTGCCGGCGCAGGAAAATGGAAGTCTGTGCCAGAAAAGCAATCTTCCAAGTACATTGACAGCCATTCGAGCCCACCTTCGCCTTCCTGTACAAACGAAAAACTGCATCAATGATCAAAACTTTATCGACAAAAAATGTCGCCTTCAAGCATTGCCTGTGCCGAAGGGGATGAACTGAAAATCATGGCCTCTAGTCTGCCCCAAGTCTGCAAGTGTTTTCTTCAAGCATGAATGGTAAGTATGAATTAAGTAGGAATTAATTTATATAAAATTGTAATTATATTTAACATAAAGCTGAATAAGATGAGAATAGGTGATCTCTATGTTACGGTTATTGATCATTAAAAATAGAAATTAATTTGTATAAAATAGTCATATATATAAATTGGTTTATGCTTGTATTGTGTAAATATAGATGAATTTGTATCAATAACAAACATGTCCCAAAAATAAAGTTATTTGCAATTATATTGCTGCAACATTCACAATGAAGAAGAAAATATCTGGTAATAAACCCAATAACATGCACTGGCTGAAAATGTTTTGCAACAAATCCTTTGCAAAACGTAAAGTCATTTCCACACAAAAAAATTACCAATGCCCATAAACCAACCCCCTCCTCTTTTCTTTTCAGCAAGTCTCTACCTAAACCGGGCAATACTTTTTTGTTCGTCGCATCCTAGCTCAAGATCATATTCAACGGTATTACCAACTTTAAATTGAAAAATACCAGTGAATCGTAAAACTGTAATAAAGTACCATTGAATCGTAAAATGCTCATCTTCTTACCATTAAATCCTAATTTCCTTTCATTATTAATAAAATTGAGTAAAAGTTAATATAAACTAGGTAAGATGTCGCGCCATGCGCGACTTATATTGAATACATTTTAATTTTATATATAAACTCACATTGAATAATTAGATATATTGTAATAATTTAATATTTTAGATATAGATTTCTATTGTCTTTAAAGATATATTTTATATCCTATTTGAATGAAAAAATAAATTATAATTATATGATTTTTTATTGTATTTTATTCAAGACAATTAGATAGACTCTTATTAATAAGAAGTTAGAAATTGAGGTTAATTGGGTTTGAACTCATGACCTTTTACCGTGAATGATATTATTATTATTATTATTAAAGAAACTGAGGCTAGAGCAGTTAAAACTCGTGACCCTCTATACGAAGTATTTTTATTATATTTTTTAGATTTTTCTTGTATTTTGATTAGTTAATATTTCTACTTTTAAGGCCAGTATTGAATTCCCCTTTTAGTAATAAGAGAAGATATTATAGATTGTTATTTTCTTTCATGCCAACGAAAGGGAGCCACATCAAGGACTAGTTGCCGCTAGTAGCTAGGTACTTTTTCACCCTTATAATTTATGCTATGGGATTATTAATATTGGTGGATTACGATCATAATTATCTTGATGTATACCAAGTTCCTATATTTAGATGGGATCACAAAATTTTGATGGTGTTTTAGTGATTATGCATCTTATCATTTAATGCTTATGTCTTTCACAAGGACATGTTTTAATTTGGACAGCTAAAATATTTGGTACTAATTATCTTTAACGGTGGAACTTAGACGTGATGGATAAGCTATCAGAACAGACTGTGATCGTATTAGAAGGTTAGGTTGGGCTGGAATAGACATGGATTAAACTTTCGAGTCAAGGAAAAATTAGTACCACATCGAACACTTGATCTACGCTGTAATTGATGTATATTCTTAAAACATCATTGATGAAGTTTTATTATCTACAATACAAATATCAATTATATTGATGTGTGTAGGGGTACCCATTGATATAGTTTAACTGGGTATCTCACCAAATTAAATTCTAATGGAAAGGCTTTTGATAATTAACAATAGGTTTAGTTTGGAAGAGAAGGGTACCGGCTATAAATGGTCGGGTTTGGTGCTAGAGTGATGGGTACCCGGTACTCGACGCCCAATTCTTAAATTATATTTTAATTTTAAAGATAATTTATTAATGTAATTATCAGATATCTCATATTTACTTTTAAAATATTTATTTTGCTTAGATTTACTTTTAACAATATATGTTATTATTATATATTCCAATAAGTTTTCTCAAAAATATAGTTTGAATAGTTAAATGAGTACCCATTTATTATATAATTCCAATAATTGTCAAGTTTGGTTTTACCTTAATGGCAAATGGTCCGGTTTGGTATTGAAGATAACAAGTTAAATAGTAAATGATTGGGTTTAGTTTATAAGTTTAATTTAAATGGTGAGTCTAATTTAGACAACATTCGACTGTGTCTGACCGGTAGACACCCCATGATATATGTGATTCATGGAGATCCAATCAACAATGCATGCCATTAAAAAAAGAGAATATCGCACATCAACATATAGATGTTGTTGTTGATGAAAATATATATTTTATACAATGATAAATTATCTATCAATATGTCAGATGTAGCAAGAACCCGATTTAACTGAACTGTTGATTTTATAATTTTTTTCCTTATTATGTATCAAAATATAAAATATTTACCAAACTCCTTCATGGTGAAGCACGTCTACTATACACATCTATCCTCCCTCCATTTAACAATCAGAAGTTCTATATGATCTATTAAAAAAAGTAGTGTTGGTTCAGACAAATTTTTATTGAAAATATTTAACATTATATAATCATCCTTTTTTTAATATATATATACATTTATCTACGTTGGACAATTTTATAGAATGTTTGCAAGAAACGCAATACGTTAATTTACATTTCGTAAGAGAATTAAAGATCTATTGGTACACCCTTAATTAAGAACATATTGAATTTTACCTTGGTAGGTCAATCTGGAACAAATTTTATAAAATCTTTCAATATGCATACCTTTAAAAAGTTTTGTCATTGGAATTCCTTTTCTCAGCCTACGGGCCTAGTCCATGTCAATTATAGCTTACCATTCAATACAATCTCGAGTCAACTCTGTTACTCACGTTAAAAGGATGATTTAGGTCCATTAATTTCTATTTAGACCGAGTCGTTAGAAATAGTAAGTATATTGACATAGGACTGTATTGTATGGTAGGATCGACTAAATTATCATCATGGAGTAGGCCATTGGGCAGGCCATGGGCTAAAGAAAAGAATTTTCAACCAATTAATGCAAATTGATGGGCCTAATTTATCCCTTCAAAATGATTAACTTAAGTTGACGATCTATAAACCATCTTTATTAATAAATTAGATCTTATCCCAATAAATATTAAATATGAGATTATTTTCTAGATATCACCAAATGAGTTTCCGAAGGCGATTGGAATGTGAGATTCCCAGAATTTATTCCACATCTATTACCTATTGATTAAGATCCGATAAATTAGTACATATTTCTTTAAAATCACTTTTTGGCACCGCTTTTGAAGAAATAGCATGGCCTATCATATATTACACATGGGTCAAGTTGTAAGTGACTTGAGTCAAAGTTTTATATTAGCGAACGAGTTGGTTCAACTATCAGTTTGAGCCAAGTCAGTTTCTTGACCACATGCTCAGTCGAGGCTAGCTATGTGTTATGAGCGTTGAGGGTCAAGTGTACCCGAGTATATGATGATAACATCAGAAGGATGTGAGAAATGAGTTATCAGAGTATATGATAATATGCAGTTATTTTTTTATGTAGTGGAACGTAAAATTATTTTTAAGCCGAATAACGCATTAAGACACGTTATAGAGCAGTTTGGGTGGGTTATTAGTTATAGAACATGTCATTTTGATGTTGTGGTGTGCATTACATTTTATTAGATTTTTCCCTATTTTTTGGATTTTTTAGTATTTATTACGAGGTAGTTATTATTTTTTACTTGAGTCGGAGTCGAGTCAACTTATGTTTACGAGATTGCCCCGAGACCTTACCACGACCTTTCTTCTCCCCTAACCCTTGATGCTGCCCCCATCCTTGTTGTTGACTCTGCCTCCGGCCGCCGCACCGCCGCTGACTGCCGTTGAGTACTCATTGTGTCATCCCGAGCATTCCTGACTGCTGCCCGACCTCCACGCCACCTGTCCCAGCATCGATTCGCCGTCGTCCACGCGGCTCTGCCACCGCTGTGTCACTGATGCCTCCCCCTCGACCTAGCCATGCTTTCCCCCACACTCAGCGCCGCCGCCGAAGCCGGCCAAGGGCCAATAGGACAAGCAGACTGACCTCGTCCAACTCGTTGCCGCCGTCGGCGGTTATCACCTCCATTGCCACCCACACCACCACCACGATTGGGTCGAGCTCACTGAGCCGGCGCCGACCCATAACCTTGATTGCCTAGCTAGAAAAGTCGCCGAAAACCTACCGGAAAACCGCTGGAAACTACAAGAAACTGCCGGAAAACCGGATTCACTGAAATTCACTGGATCTTTTGCCGAATTCATCCAGTTGAACCCAATCAAATTTTGGACGCCGTCGGGTGCCAAATTTGAGTCTCGAGCCACGCGACAAACCCTAGCCATCGCCGATTGCCAACGACGCGAGGTATAATTAACTTCACTTAATTACTTAAAACTGATAATTATTAGCACAACATGCTAGGATTAATTAATTGATGTGTTAACTGTTTTTATTGTAAATAAAAAGGAATTTCGTGATTGTATGGTGTTAAAGTGAGCGCTAAGGAACTAATTAAGTAAATTAAGTAAGTATCATAATCAAAGGCAATGTAGCGTAGAAAATCTAATATGGATTGATGTATGATTTGATGTGAGTTTTGTCATGATGTGTGTGTGCTATAAGATGGGTGAATGCATTATAAGTGAGCGTTAGATTTTAGTTGAATGTATAGGTACGGAGTAGGAGCCCGCCTCCTAGGTGCATGGACACGATTGGAGTTTCTACCAGGCCTGTTTAGAATTCGCTTTTGGTTTGACTTTTGTTCTCTATCGTGTTTTATTTTAACAACTAAACGGACGTGTTAAGTGGTAGATTTATTGCATCTCACTCCACACAGGCCATCTAGTCACATGAAATTTTTGGATTAATAACCCTTGAGGATGAGATCCCTCGATTTTGATTGTAAAAATTTAGATCTCGATCACGATGCCTTTGGGCTTATTTTATTGCAATCCCTACCCAGGCCTATGTACATATAATTTTTTCGAGTTTTTAGAGAGTTGTAAGATAAGGGAAAACTCGATAACTGCATCTTGAGATAAGGCGTGTGTTCATCAAAGAGGGCTCTGGAATTGGTGAGCATTCGTTCCATTCCCAATGGATCCTAATAACTCCACCTTTGAGTTCCTCAAACCCCGAGAAGTGTGGAGGTTTATGAGTACTGCAATGCAGCGCATATCTAGACTTGTGGTTTCAAAAGGTACTGAACGCACATGCCTAATAGTACTCAGCCTCTGTACTCAGGGCTAAAAGTGATACGGAGGATGTAAAGGGCCGAAAGAATAGAGATTGATTTTCTTGCACAAGGGATAGTTTAAAGTTTCCAATGAATATGATGAGATAGAAAGGGGATGTTGTCATGCAAGGTCGATAGCTCCTAATTATTGCCTTTATGAGAGATTCTATGAGGAAGAATACTAAGTTTTTCATTCAACAAGAAGCAGCACTTCAGTGTCAGTTTATTATTAGTTATTTTTTGACTAGTAACATTTGTTACTGATGTCTTTCTATTATCTATGTAGGTGGGAACCTTGAGGATTGAGTGCTGCCAGGACTGCGGAGGAACAACAATGAAATTTCGCACATATGTACCTGCCAAATGTAATTGATGATTATAAGCATTGAATTATTTGAATGATAAAATTTAAATGCCATTTTGTAAATTGATATGATTTGATGTGAGTTGTGTATTGATGTGTGTGTGCTATATGATCTGTGAATGCATCATAAGTGGGCGTTAGTTTTTAGTTTGATGTATAGGTAAGGAGTATGAGCTCGCCACCTAAGCAAGGGGATATGGTTGGAGCTTCTACCAGGTCTGTTTGGGACTCACTTCTAGTTTGACTTTTGTACTCTATCGTGTTTTGTTTTAACAGGTAAGCAGACATGTCGGGTGGTGGATTTATTGTATCCCTCTCCACACGGGGCCATCTAGTTGCATGAAATTTATGGATTAATAATCCTTGAGGATGAGATCCCTCGAGTTTGTTTTCGAACACTTAGATCTAGATCACGATTCCTTCAGGCTTAATTTATTTCATTCTGTACCCAGAGCCTATGTACATGTAGCTTTTTTGAGTTTTCAGTCAAATATGAGATAACGGAAAATCGACGATCGCGTCTTGAGATACGGCGTGTGTTCGTCAAACCGGCCAGTGCTATTTTTCGTCTCCGATTATGGACCTGCTCGGCCGTCCAGCATGGCTTGTTAAACTGGTTACATGTAAAATCGAGTACAAGTTAATATATGTGGAGTAAATTTTTAATTTCTTTCGTGCTAACCAAACAGAGCGTACTAATTGCCGCTAATAGCTAGATATTTTTCCACCCATAATTTAAGCTATTTGATTGTTAATATTGATGGATTATGATCATAATGAATGATCTTGATGTATACAAAGTTCCTACATGTAGATGTGATCACAAAATTTTGACTGTGATCAACTGATTATGCATCTTATCCTTTAATGCTTGTCTTTCACATGTATATGTTTTAATTTAGCTTTTTGTGCATTCTATACGGTGGAACACTTGGTTGTGATGGATAAGCTATCAGAACGGACCGTGATTGACTGTGACTGCAACCATATTAGATGGTCCGTGGGGCTAGAATGGACATGAATTAAGCTTTTTAAGTCTGAGGAAAAGAATTCCAACGGTGACATCGAACACTTGCAATGGTAAGATCTACATTCTAATTTTGATGTATGTTTTTAACACATCATTGATGAACTTTGATTATTTACAATATAAATGTCAATTACATTGATGTATGTAGGGGTGCCCATTGATATAGTTAAACTGGGTACACGACCCGATCAAATCCGAATGGAAATAATAGGGTTCATTTGGAAGAGACCGTTAATAGTTATAAATAGTCGGGTTTGGTACTAGCGTGATAGAAACGGTATCCGGCGCTCAATTCGTAGATTATAATTTTAATTATAAAGATAATTTATTACTATAATTATCAAATATCTCATTTATACTTTTAAAATATGAGTTTTACTTAGATTCACTTTTTACAACATGTATTATTATTATATCATTCCAAAAAATTTTCCCAAAATTATAGTTTGAATAGTAAAATGGGTACCCGTTTACTATATAATTGCAATAAATGCTCGGGTTTTGTTTTGCCTTAATGCACAATGGTCGGGTTTGATATTGAAGACAACATAAGAATTTTTAACACACAAAGCCCCTAAAGCTCCTGTTCTATTTTTGACAAGGCAATCAAAAAATATAACAATTCACAACTCACAACTCACAACTCTCAAGGAAACATACAAGAAAACACACAAACTTAAATGAAACAACCCCAAATTTGGAGGGGAAATCACCGTCCAGACTTCCACTGTGATGTAATAAATCAATTACAATTGCCAATATTTGATTTTGAGTGACAAACCTCTCCACAAATATAACCAAATAATATATTACTCCCAACATCAGCTTCGAGTAAAACTACTTTTAAAAAAACCCGAGTGAATCCACTCCCAAAAACCAAAACAAACTGAACCAACGTTGGTCTTTGATGGAAAATCCACTTTGATTGAAGACATGACCAAGAACTCAACCCAATCGATCCCAGTCCACAAAGCATTGTCTCTTTCTCACAACAAAAACTATGACTTTCCCTTCTCCATGCCCATAACCCTAGGTGTAAAGCCCAGACCGTTCATCCAAGGGTTTTGAGTTGGTTCGGTCTTGACCCGGATCGGATTAGTTGGGTCCAAGCCTTCTTGCCTTTGTTTGAGTATGATATGGTATATGTCTGCACGGCCTTAGCCTCATTCGGTGCTCAGTATGCCCGTTCGGACATTACATTCCCGGCTTTTTCATGTTTGGTTCAGTCGAGTAAGATGTATATAGATGTTAGGACTATGTCCCGCATGTGTTTTTGTTGTTTGTCGTGTGTTTAGAACCCCTTTTGGAGCGGCATAGCCCTTGTGGGACCTGCAGTGTGGTTCCCAAGATCATTCCACCAACTTTATGTTCAAATCCATATGTTTTCAGGTTTTGGGCAATACCGAGAACCTCATTAGGTATACTACCCAGACCTCAATAGGTATGATACCCATACCACTTTAGATGTACCACTCATACCTCCTTAAGTGTGACACTTTACCTATGACCTCTTTAGGTGTAACACTCTCCCCCTCTCATTCCTCATTTTCACTCATTTCTTCATCTTTTCCATCCTCGTGCTTGCTCCTTGGCTAGCCCTCTTCATCTCTAGGCGTTTCCCACCTCTCCTAGGCCCCTCCTAGCCTATCCTAGCCACCTAAGGTCATTTGTGTTGGGGTAGGAAGGCCCAAGAGGCCACCCATTAGCATCCTTTGAGATAAAGGCCTCGTCTTTGGCCTCTCTACGTGTTTGTTTGGTGTCGACGCATGTTTATGTGCTCGTATGCATGTTTATGTGCGTGTCTAAATTTATTTTTCATTGTTTTCACATATATCTACTTGTTAGGAGTGTAGAAGATGTGAATCATCTCATTTGCTCATGTATAAAAATAGATATGTATTTTTGAGTGTACTGATGTCATGTATATGAATTTGCTCATGTAAAGTTCTTTTCATTTTTAGACAAATATTATTCACAAATTTTAGCACAGAAACTCCCATTCACTGGAAGATCACTGAAGGAAAGATTGTTCAAAATTTTTGAGAGTTTGCTTCAACATGGAAACAGGGGCCTTCAAGAACGAAACTTAGACCGAACTGGAGTGGGCAAAATGGCACTCAACATGGAACGGATCAACAACATTGCCAAAGCTCATGGGGTGTATCAGTAGTTGGCAAGCTTGCCCTAGTGCCTTGGCCTTTTCAACCTAACAAGGGTTTTTCTTCCTACTTCCTTTCGAGTTCCTTTCAATTTTTGATGATGACTCATAGGCCTAGGAATTGGTAACTGTGCATTCGGCCTAAGTGAAAGGGATAACTTGAGTCTTCGAATCCATCAAGGAGTGGTGCTTAATAGCTTGATGCTGCTGCGGGCTCTTGTTCCTCACCATCTAGTTGTTTGAAGCCAGCTAGTAACTTCTAGTGTAAAATCTTTAGTTGAGCTTCATTTTTAGAATATGTTAACTACTTCATCTTTTGTTTAGAGTTTTAATTTTTATTTTGGAACAATTTTAAACTTCATCTAATTTGAATAATTTAGATTGTTATGAACAGTATATCCTAAGTGAACAGAAATCTCCTCCCACCGGCGGCAATTTCAGCAGCTCGAATTAAGTTCTTGTGATGTTGGACAGATTAAATGTGAAAGGAGATAGGATTGTGGATGACTCAAGTAAACATCTTCTCAACACTGTCAGTCTTTCAATGGCTATATTTGAGTCTTTCTTGTGGCTTGGGTAGAATTAGCGTGTAGGCATGAAAGATCTTTTTGTACTGTTGAAAGCAACTCCCATATAATCAAACATGAAGAAAATGTAGTGGTGAACATAGTATTCTTTGCAAGCATACTTTTTATTTTGCAAACATGTAGGAAGGTTTGAAAGAGGCATCTTCAAACTGGTATTGGGACCTTCAAGAGCGCAGTGATACATTCTTTCGTCTTCCCTTGTGGAAAAGCATATTCATCTCCACACTGGTATAGAACTTCCATCACACATGACAGGTTTCTAATTGCCTTCATGTCAGCCATTGGTATTGGAGTTGGTCTCATGCATGCCTTGTTTATATCTTTCCAGGTGACTCTTATATCCTCAACAAGCTTCTCCAAGGCCGCCCACTGTATTTTCTAAGATGAGGTGAGCTTTTGTTAGCCCTTTTATTAACACTAACACGCATAATGCATGGTCACTGTATAAATTATTTTATTAAAAAAATATCAAGATAAACTTTTTTATTAAATTTTTTAGAAGAATAGAATTTTGTCATTATTATTTATATATTTTTGTATATATTGCATATATTTCGCAATCTAATACATATGAAGAAGATAATATTAATTAAAAAAATAAAATTTTGATTAATGGACTAGATATTTGTTTGAATCTTAGTTTTATTGTTAGTTAGAAGATTTACTGTTATTTTTAGAGATTGACTGTTTATTAAAAAAATAATTTTGTGATTTTGAATCTTATTTTTGTTGTTAGTTAGAAAAATCTATGTTCATTAAAAATTATTTTTGTAAATTTGAATCTTAATTTTGTTGTTGTTTAGACAAATCTTAGTTTTGTTGTTAATTAGAAGATTTTCTGTTATTTTTAGAGATAGCTTATTAGTAAAAAAACCTACAATTAAGGTAGTGCAAGAAAGTTTCTCTCTTTTAAAAGAGAAGGTAGATAGAGAGATTAGCATATACTTATTTTTCCAAAACTAGGGGAGATGGAGTCTGACCAATTTTGGTTTACTATTTCAACGATGGGCATATCTTTTATTCTAAAAAAATAAATAACTAAAATTTAAAATCTATGTAACATCTCCACTAATATAGTAGATCTTACTCCGACAGATGTTGGATATGAGAAATAAGTTTTAGTGGATCTTACATTCAATCTACTTATAAAAAATTTCGTCCTCCAAATTTTCTCTAATTGTGTGTGGGTCGTTGTACATGTCCACTCAACCAACGTACAATTTATTACAATCTCAATAAGGCTCTAATACAATCCGTAACGGCTTGGTACAATTGCAAATTAATAAACATAAATTATTTTTGAAAATTAGTTAATCTAAATTTAAGACATATAGCCATGACCCACTAATATTATTTTAAATTTCACTTTGAAAAGTATTGGATGTGGGGTCATTTTTTAAGGATTTTAGAGAAGTACAGATAAATTAATGTATGATATGAGAATGATCCATGCAAGTCTGATGATTATTACAAACCAAAGTTTAAATCAGGTAAAGATGAGCATATAAAGTTTTCTGTAGATATTAAAAATATGCTCAAATCGGAATTGGGTCGATGAGCAAGAGAGTGATATCTACCTTTGTCTTTCCATTGGAAAAAGTGTATCCATCTCCAAACTGGTATAGTGCTTCCATGACACGAGATAGATTTCTGATTATGTTCATGGCCGCCATCGGAAATGTACTTGGCCGCATGCATGCCTTGTTAATGTCTTTCCATGTATTTGTCACATCATCATTAAGCTTCTCCACAGCTTCCTCTTCAATGCATTTGTATTCCTTCATATAACAGTCAATGACCGACGCAACATGTTGGTATGAATATAATGGGTATAAGGTGAGTGAGGGTACTATTGTATTGGCACGCGTTTGAATGTAAGGGTTCACGGGAGAAACAGAGCGTGGCTTGTGTGGGGGTATAAAAGTAGAGCCAATCCAATTGTAAGAGTGATTGAATTGATGAATGAATAAAGCTTGTTTTTGTTTCTTTTATTTCTTCTCCGACCTTTCAGGAGGAACACAAGGTAGCAGGACTCCATCCTGCCCCCTTGATTGAGATCGATCTTCAAGTCTCGATCTCCATTCCTGTCATCGTCTCCATGGAACCACCGAAGCAGAGTATGAGGCAGAGCAGAGGCAAGGACATCACCACCAACGTTGCTAAAGAAGTTCACACCAAAATGGTATCAGAGCCAGGTGAGGGAGGTACACATCTTTTGCCCAACTCTGATGAATTGTCTCAAATTCGGAAGGTCTAGGATCAACTAATGAATGTTGTTGCTGATATTTCTGCTAAGTTCGATTTGTTGTTGCAAGCAAGATTGGAGGGTGTCAGTAATAGACCAATTCTTGAAAATCGAGAGGGAATTGGGACTTCAAATGTTAGGGTTCCTGCATATGGTTTGGATTTCAATAATCAATTGCAGGGTAATCGAAGGAATCTTCAATGGGAAGAGCAGGCAACATCCTCTGGAAGAAGACCATACCGTCTGCAGGGCAGCCACCATGATCGTCAACTGGAGGAACAATCGTTGTTGTCTGGCAGTAGGAGACACCAAGAAGAGCAATTGCAGGGAACCCATTATCATCCTCAACAAGAGTTCTGGCAGCCATTGGGTAATAGGCAGAATGGTATGTTCCGAGGGGATATTAATCATCACGTGCAGGGCAAGTGTCGAAACTTCCAATGGGGGAGCAGATGATGTCGTCTGGTGGTAGACATCAGCAGGGTATACCTTAAATGGAGGAACCGACCATGTTCTCTGGTGGAAGGTGTCAGCAAGGTTTTTCCAGATCTGGAGTGGAACGTGCTCGACAAAATGCTCATGAGGGGTTGATGCAGAATTCTCCAAACGAGGAGTACTTGAAGGGATCCAAAATTAGTTTCCCCAACTTCGATGGTTCAAAGGACCTGATTCCTTGGTTCAGTCGAGCAAAGAAATTTGAGATGTTGCAACAGCATCAAGAAATATCTTCTTGGGCACAATTGAAAGATGCCATGAACCTGCAATTTGAACCATCAGACTATCGAGAGCCACATATACTTAATCTTTCACGGTATTCTTAGCAATCAGTTCCATCCCAAATTTCTATTTTGGATGGGCTATTAAAGCAACCCCTGCATGTGCAACAATGTAAAGAGTTGTTGTTTCAGCAGCAGCAACAACTTCAGCAGCAGCAGCAGCAACAGCATTTGCTTTTTTAGATGTTAGCCCAAACTCAATTACATTTTGGTGAGCCATCTCACATGGTTGTTACGAGTTCATCCCTGAATCATCATGGTCTTCACCATCAGGTGTCTGAGCCAGTCCATCTCAGCTCAAGGTTTCCTCATAACTTCCAGTCATCTGGTGATTTTGACTGTGGCACACCTCCAAGCAAGAAAAAGGGCTTCAAACTTGACAAATTAGATTTCAATTTTAATGGACCTGGTGGTTTTGATCCAAGCATGAATGCGGCCACATATAGTACTCTACCTTCATTAAGAAGAAGCATGGTCTCCTTGAAAGAAAATGCATCTGCTCTTGGGCTTTCAAAGTCTGCTGACAAGTCACAAGATAGGCAAGCGTAGTATCCTACTCATCAACTTCTATGTGACACAGCATGTGGGCGGAAGAAGGGGTGTGGTAGGCACAGGTGCAGCGAAAGGTGCTGTCCTCTATCTAGCTCAAGAACCAGTGCCCAGATACATGACAATTGGGACTCACGTTTGTGTCAGATGGTGTGTAGTAACAACAAAACCAATGCAGATCAAAATTGTGGTGTATGCCATGAAACAGCAGAAGTTCCAGTTGTTACTTCTTCTGAACATGTGTTTTGCAAAACTTGTTTAATGGATTACTCATCAGCCCTAGGAAAGGTTACTTGTCCTTCATGCTCCAAACCTATGACTGTGGCCTTCTTAGAAGACAAAAGAGCAGACACTCAAGCTGAAGTGACCACATTAAAAGGTTTCAGGCATTCAAGTATCCTCAATCGAATTATACTAGAAGATTTTCAGACATTGACCTATTTGTTGCAACATGGAGATGAACATGTTACAAAGCAGTGAGTGGAACCAAAGTGTTTGCTTTTGCTGCTGTGGAAAATTTGGCAAACAAGTTTCCTATTTCATGATTCTACTGATTTTGGTGCCGAGTTGGTTCTTACTGATCCAGCCAGGGGCATGTAAGGTGCAATTCAAAAGGCAGAAGCGATTTTGTCAAATACACCTCATGCCTACATCCTTCAACAATTCGAACACCCTGCTAACCCGAGGATCTATTATGTAACCGCTGGACCTGAGGATACTGTTTTTGGCAGGGAAAGCAACGCATACACAAGACGAGGGGCATGGTACATTTCAACGAAGCTACTTGGATTGAAGCTTTGATTGCTGCAAGAAGCTTATCTTCTTGGTGGCCACGAAGTGATAGGATGACTCTCATCAGAAGGGTGTTTCCATATCAACGAGAAAGCTAAGAGAGCGTTGGTTTGATGAAGGCTTTGAGGAGGACCAAAATCTAAGGCATACTGCTGAAAACATGATTGTTGGGATTGGAGAAAATAATTCTAGATATCTGGTAATTCTAGAAAGAGTTGTCGCTTCAGGAACAGCAACAACCTTAGCAGCAGCAACAACATTTGCTTTTTCAGATGTTAGCCCAAACTCAATTACATTTTGGTGAGCAATCTCACATGGCTGTTAGGAGTTCTTCCTTGAATCATCATGGTCTTCACCATCAGGTGTCTGAGCCAATGCATCTCAGCTCAAGGTTTCCTCATAACTTCCAGTCATCTGGTGATTTTGACTGTGGCACATCTCCAAGCAAGAAAAGGGCTTCAAATTTGACAAATTAGATTTCAATTTTAATGGACCTGGTGATTTTGATCCAAGCATGAATGCGGCCACACATAGTACTCTACCTTCATTAAGAAGAAGCATGGTCTCCTTGAAAGAAAATGCATCTACTCTTGGACTTTCAAAGTCTGCTGACAAGTCACAAGATAGGCAAGCGCAGTATCCTACTCATCAACTTCTATGTGACACATCATGTGGGTGGAAGAAGGGGTGTGGTAGGCACAGGTGCAGCGAATGGTGCTGTCCTCTATCTAGCTCTAGAACTAGTGCCCAGATACCTGACAATTGGGACTCACGTTTGTGTCAGATGGTGTGTGGTAACAACAAAACTGATGCAGATCAAAAATGTGGTGCATGCCATGAAACAGCAGAAGTTCCAGTTGTTACTTCTTGTGAACATTTGTTTTGCAAAACTTGTTTAATGGATTACTCATCAGTCCTGGGAAAGGTTACTTGTCCTTCATGCTCCAAACCTATAACTGTGGCCTTCTTAGAAGACAAAAGAGCAGACACTCAGGCTGCAGTGACCACATTAAAAGGTTTCAGGCATTCAAGTATCCTCAATTGAATTATACTAGAAGATTTTCAGACATTGACCTATTTGTTGCAACATGGAGATGAACATGTTACAAAGCAATTAGTGGAACCAAAGTGTTTGCTTTTGTTGCTGTGGAAAATTTGGCAAACAAGTTTCCTATTTCATGATTCTACTGATTTTGGTGCCGAGTTGGTTCTTACTGATCCAGCCAGGGGCATGTAAGGTGCAATTCAAAAGGCAGAAGCGATTTTGTCAAATACACCTCATGCCTACATCCTTCAACAATTCGAACACCCTGCTAACCCGAGGATCTATTATGTAACCGCTGGACCTGAGGATACTGTTTTGTGGCAGGGAAAGCAACGCATACACAAGACGAGGGGCATGGTACATTTCAACGAAGCTACTTGGATTGAAGCTTTGATTGCTGCAAGAAGCTTATCTTCTTGGTGGCCACGAAGTGATAGGATGACTCTCATCAGAAGGGTGTTTCCATATCAACGAGAAAGCTAAGAGAGCGTTGGTTTGATGAAGGCTTTGAGGAGGACCAAAATCTAAGGCATACTGCTGAAAACATGATTGTTGGGATTGGAGAAAATAATTCTAGATATCTGGTAATTCTAGAAAGAGTTGTCGCTTCAGGAACAGCAACAACCTTAGCAGCAGCAACAACATTTGCTTTTTCAGATGTTAGCCCAAACTCAATTACATTTTGGTGAGCCATCTCACATGGCTGTTAGGAGTTCTTCCTTGAATCATCATGGTCTTCACCATCAGGTGTCTGAGCCAATCCATCTCAGCTCAAGGTTTCCTCATAACTTCCAGTCATCTGGTGATTTTGACTGTGGCACATCTCCAAGCAAGAAAAAGGGCTTCAAACTTGACAAATTAGATTTCAATTTTAATGGACCTGGTGGTTTTGATCCAAGCATGAATGCGGCCACACATAGTACTCTACCTTCATTAAGAAGAAGCATGGTCTCCTTGAAAGAAAATGCATCTGCTCTTGGGCTTTCAAAGTCTGCTGACAAGTCACAAGATAGGCAAGCGCAGTATCCTACTCATCAACTTCTATGTGACACAGCATGTGGGCGGAAGAAGGGGTGTGGTAGGCACAGGTGCAGCGAAAGGTGCTGTCCTCTATCTAGCTCCAGAACTAGTGCCCAGATACCTGACAATTGGGACTCACGTTTGTGTCAGATGGTGTGTGGTAACAACAAAACTGATGCAGATCAAAATTGTGGTGTATGCCATGAAACAGCAGAAGTTCCAGTTGTTACTTCTTGTGAACATTTGTTTTGCAAAACTTGTTTAATGGATTACTCATCAGTCCTGGGAAAGGTTACTTGTCCTTCATGCTCCAAACCTATGACTGTGGCCTTCTTAGAAGACAAAAGAGCAGACACTCAGGCTGCAGTGACCACATTAAAAGGTTTCAGGCATTCAAGTATCCTCAATCGAATTATACTAGAAGATTTTCAGACATTGACCTATTTGTTGCAACATGGAGATGAACATGTTACAAAGCAGTTAGTGGAACCAAAGTGTTTGCTTTTGCTGCTGTGGAAAATTTGGCAAACAAGTTTCCTATTTCATGATTCTACTGATTTTGGTGCCGAGTTGGTTCTTACTGATCCAGCCAGGGGCATGTAAGGTGCAATTCAAAAGGCAGAAGCGATTTTGTCAAATACACCTCATGCCTACATCCTTCAACAATTCGAACACCCTGCTAACCCGAGGATCTATTATGTAACCGCTGGACCTGAGGATACTGTTTTGTGGCAGGGAAAGCAACGCATACACAAGACGAGGGGCGTGGTACATTTCAACGAAGCTACTTGGATTGAAGCTTTGATTGCTGCAAGAAGCTTATCTTCTTGGTGGCCACGAAGTGATAGGATGACTCTCATCAGAAAGGGTGTTTCCATATCAACGAGAAAGCTAAGAGAGCGTTGGTTTGAAGAAGGCTTTGGGGAGAACATTATCAAGGACGGTGAGAAGATCATGCTGTCAGAATTTTCAGAGTTGAAAGGACAGCTGAAGCTCCTTTCCAAAGAAAGCTTGAACTTAGTTGACACATTGAGGCAGTTGGAGGATACGAGTGTTGTTGAGGACTCCGACATTCAGGATGGCCCTTTCCAGCTGACCAACAATGAATATTCAAGTTTTGCAAATGAAAAATACAGTGATTGCAGTGGTCTCTTCATAAGTTCTTTCTCGAAGGATTTTGAACGCCAAAATCTAAGGCATATTGCTGAAAACATGATTGTTGGGATTGGAGAAAATAATTCTAGATATCAGGTAATTGAAAGACGGATAAGACTGCCTGTTCCTGTTCAGCAAGCGAAAGGTGTTAGCTTTTGGTCCATGATCAATGGCAACGTTGGCAAGGATCTTAAACGGATCTGTTTTTCAGTGTACTTTCATAAGCCAATTTCGTCGCTTCAAAAATGTTTTGAGGACATGGAATATTCGAATCTTTTGGAACAGGCTTATGAAGTTGGAAAGATGGGAAACAATCTTGTGAGAATGATTAATGTGGCAGCCGTTGCAGTTTATGGATATGCTTCATCCGAAGGCAGCCACTACAAACTAGGTATGCACACATCAAATGCTAATCAGTAAAATAGGTATGCACACTAGGTATGCACACATCAAATGCTAATCAGTAAAATATACATATACATACATACATATAATATTCTCAAACAGAAAAGATTTGGCATCAGGAAGAGCTTACAGCTTTTTATATATAATATTCTAAAATGAGGTTGAACTCCATGTTATGTTATAAGATGGAAAAATTAAGTAGTAGTTTATGAAATGAGAGAATTACCTTACAGCTTTACGTCATCTACGATTCGGCAAAGACGACAAGTGTCTTCCATGTATTTTAGATGGGAATGAACCCATTGCATGAATTTCTCGGTTGCAATTTCTCCTGCTCCGGCGAACCATGCAATTACTATCATCGGATAACCACATGTGATCTCAGCACAACGTAGGTATTCCTTCACTTTAGGTACGATTCCTGCATTGTACCATCTTGCTTCCACAAAATATTCTCTGCATATATCCTTCATCTGCAGCAATCCAAATTAACAATTGAATTATATAATTTACATTATTTTAAATTTTCGATTTAACCAAATAAAAAGAAAAAATAAAGTAGTTTAATAACATTATTATTTGGATGTGTGTCGGAGCTAAATTAAGTATCCTATGGATGTGTGTAGGGGCTCACCAAAGTGTGACCAAAAGTTTCTCTTATTAAATTCAACTTTTAAAACCTACTCTTATTAATGAAAGTACAATTAAATAGTGGCTTAAGATTAAAAGTACGAGAATCAGCCAATCAAAATACAAGAAAATTTTAAAATAAAGTAAAAATACCTCCTAAAGGGTCTCAGGTTCGAATCCGCCTAACCTTAACATCTAACTTTTTACTAATAAGAGTTTGTCTAATTATCTTGTAATAAAAAATTAAATAATTATAATTCACCTTTTCATTCAAATAAAATATATCTTTAAAGTCTATTACTGTTTATATCTAAGATATTAAATTATCACACCTTATCTTATTATTCAATGAGAGTTTATGTATAAAATTTAAATTTATCTAATATAGGTCGCGTATGACGTGATGTCTTGCCTAGTTTCAATAGTAAACAAGTGTTATTATCCATGCATACCTACTTAGTCATTGGGTTATTGGTTGTGAGATGTTGAAGCTGATTATTTTCCCGATTAAAATACAACAAAAATAATAAAAAGTCAGATCATTACCGTCTCTACATCATCTTTCACGACTCAAGGAGGGTTTATGTTTAAAATGAAAGTTTATATATCTCTAATATAGGTGTCGAGCATGGCACATATTAACTAGTTTAACATAATTTTTTGATTAAATAAAATGTCCACAATAGGTATATATATATTTATATATGTGTGAGTCCTTACTGCCTGTTGCAAGAAGGATACTTGATAAGCATTCCCCTCCAAATCCAATTCCCCTTAAAAATCTTTCAAGGTGCCGAGAAGAGCCTCATACAAAGGTTTTACGTAGTCCGGCAAACTCTCCATGGCCTTCATGTCCCATCTAATTAAGTATATTTATCAAGAACAAGATGAAATAAATTTTATTTTTTTAAAGTGAGGAAAATTAATATACAATATATAATCAATCACTAAATATACTAAAATTACCTTTGAATCGCATCAGTGAAAATCTTGAGCTCCTCTTCTGTTCCATAAACATCATATACGTCGTCAATAACAGATGTAATATTCATCATCTTTGATACGATTATTCTACTCGAGTATTGGGGCTTAAAATGAGCACCCAAAGGCCAATAGTAGACTTCCGTAACTCTATCCCTTGCAAATTTCATCTTCCCCAGGAGGTCCAACTCTTTCCACCACCTGCACCACAACCAAACCGTGTATTTACTTTCAATCCATGCATGAACCTAGTAGTATTTTAGATCAATAAGAACTAAATTTAGAAAGTGATCAATCTACAGTTCATGGTTATTTTTTATATTGGATGTTAGTTTTAAGTGATGGGTTTTGATTATGAGGCCTTTTAATCATTGTAGATGGCAAAGAAAAGAAATAAAAATAGAGGGATTACTTGGTGAGCTCCTTCATCTCATTTTGGTGCAATGCTTGGAGAAGGTTGTAGTCCAACTTTGCATACTCAAGAAGCATTTTGTCATGGGCATTGTCCTTTTCATACAAATTGATGAAGTATCTGGCTTCCAACCTCTGAAGCCTCTTGTGCTGAGGTAGCTCCAATGACTGTGCCACTCTTTCAGCAAGAAGAGGATCCTCCATGTTGGGAAGAGCAGCTCTCAGATGCTTTGCGGTGAAGGCAATGGCTTCATCTAGTATCTTATCTTCCTTGGTTCCAGCATAGGATGCTTCATACAAGCTCAACATGCCCACCACATCAGAAGCCACACTCTCTTTGAAGCTCCCATTCTTGGCATTCTTGAACTTGTTAAACACATCTGTTTACAAAATCATATTAAGACATGCATGCAACATAGTTTCATGTCTATATATAATGATTTAATACCATTTATCAAAAGAGTACCTGACGAAGCATTCCACCCATGTTGTCAAAGAAGTCGAAATCTGAGAGCAAGATAATACAGGTTATCTTCCGGTGCATCTTCATCATATGTCTTGTACATCTTCTCTAGTGCTTCTTCTATTTCCTTATCGAAGTTGTAAGAGACTCCAAGGTGATAAAGTGTATCAATAAATTCAAGTCTCTCTACCCCGTCTGCAGTGCTTAGTTTCGCGAGCATTTTTTCTTTCAGAACTTTGGCCTTTTTTTCCCATAAATCCAACTTCTGCAGCAGTAGATTAAATAAGATATTCATGTATAGTTCTTATAGTGATTGAAACATACATACCCACAAATTCAGATAGATATCAAACTTATGATAGTAGTAGACACCTTTTCATCCTGGGATAATTGCAGAAAGGAATCTCCCCAAACACTTGGATGGAAAGCTGCGGATTGACGAACAATCTGCACAGTCTTTAATGGCTGGGCAGGAGCATGAGCAAGAGCAGAGACAGGGCTAGCCATATCCATATGCTACAATATATGAAATTGTATAGTTGATTAATGTGTTGATGAGCTGCTAGAGCATTCATATATATAGCTGCGTTTGCGTTCATTCATGGAGAAGGATCTACTTGAGCCTAATTAATTGATTATTATTTGGTGATTTGATTGGTATAGAAAATAATATTTGTCGCTTTTTTTCTCCTGGACGTGATTCACTCACTTAGTCCTCATTTAGTGAACTTTCTTTACAAGAAGCGACATCAACTTAAAATCTATTATATCCCTAAATTAGTTTCCTGTATAATATTTATTAGGATAAGATTGAGTTTATTGGTGGAGATGGTTTGTATAGATTTTAAAATTGGTTAACCACTATCAAAAAGATGACTTAGAAGCCTCATACTATATTCTAGGTCAATAATACCAGAAATAACAGAGACTGTATTAGATTGGCGTGAATCATCACAATTGACTGTAAAAGATGACTTACAAGCCTCACTGTAGTAGCCTTCTAATTGGTGTGAATCATCACAATTTGAAGAACTTAATTGCTTGTTACGATTATATTTTTTAAAATTTCACTAATTGTTATGATTTGAACCGATAGAGAAGTTATTGCAGTGGGTTCGCTGGGCATAGAGTAAATCTGCTCCCTTGGAAATGATGGTTAAGCCGCTATCATTAAAGCTGTAAAGATTCGACTATTGACAATCTAACTTCCAATGTACAGAAAATCCTCATATTTTTTCAAAAACATATGTGGCCATGAATTTGATTATTGGGCAATGTTTCTCGGGGGGCCTTAAGTCCCCAAAATCTGTATTTTTTAAAGACAAATTATATATTGAGTAGTTTTTCTACCATTCAGATTTAATTAAGAGCTAATTGAAAGCATCAAACTTAATTTAAAACATTTTTACATTCATGTTATATATTAATTGAGTAGACAAATGAAGAGAATTTTATGTATGAGAATTTCACAGCATTTTTTGTTCAAAGCAATATTTAAATTATCTTGTTTCTTCTTCATTTTACGAAAGAACTTTTTATTTAGGTTTTTCCATGTCATCTTTCACCAACAAGTTGGGTATTTATCAAAATTAATTAATGACTACCTATAAATTTGATATCTAAAGATCATTCTTGAGAATTTATAGACGGGCTCACTTTGAACAAATAATTTAGTAATACAGAATTCATAGTATAATATTTCAAGGATTGTGATCATCTCAATTCCGAAGAAAATTATTCATAGGTGGTGAGTGTTAATTTGTAATAATGGGAATTAAGAGATGATAATGTGAAGAGACGAGATGTCAATAAATTATATTTATTGTGTTATGCATTCTACTGATGGAAAGGTAATAAGATGGATTTGTGATCTTCATTTGATGAGTGATATTTGTTATTGTTCACGAGCCTTTTTTTTTTTAAAAAAACATAGTCTATATAAATAATTTGTTGTAAATTTGTTGTGTAATTATACTAATTAACCTTTGTTATCTTATTAATTTTCTGAACCAACGCGTGGTTCACGCCTATAGCACATATAAATTAAACATCAGTAATAACTACATTATATATAATATTAGAGTCATTCCCTTATTAATTCCCTTATGAATTCTTACAATGAACACTTTATTTGAATTAGTTATAATTATTTACTATTAAAAAGTGTTAGAGTATAATTCTACACAAATTAGATGTGGTGTGACAGGTATTTAACAAAGTGAGGTGCCTCTATGTTTTTATCTTCCTCATTCAATTGGAAGAACTTTTGGCTTAAATTTTCAGATATCAAAGAAATAGCCATGACTTGCCCATTTTCTATTTCAACATGTTTTATATATTATATTATTAAATATACATAAAAAACCAAATTAAAAAAATTATATTCCAGCTTACAATTTTGATCTTAAATTAAAAGCCAAATTACTTTAAACCATTAATCATGTTAATATAATTTAATGTTAGCAATTTTGCCTTATTAGAATAAGTCGACTACTGCTCGGATTAGAAATTGCCTAGAATAATTGTCTTGCCCATAATAATATTAAATTTTGCGCATTTTTACATACAATAAATCTCTCACAAAAAGAACAAAATCTTAATATTTAGAAACACCTCAAAAATTTTCTAAGAAAGAAAATGAGAAAACTGATTTGGTTACTTGGTTGTTTGAAATGAACGTAAATGATTGAAGTATTTTTATGGATTTTCAGTCGTGTTAGTATAAGGAAGTTGAAACACTTGTTCGTCGATTTCTTGCATCGGCTACTATCGATACTAAAACTACTATTTAAAATGTCATTTTCTTAGAACCTAAATGATTGAAGTAATTTTAGAGAATTTTCAGTCGTGTTGATATAAGAAAGTTCAAACACGTGTTTGTCGATTTCTTGGGTCGGCTACCATCCACACCAAAACTACTATTCAAAACAGTGCCATTGAAAATTGAGACATATCTCATTCTTCATTCTCAATCAAATCATTATTGTAAACAGTGCCATTGAAATTTACATCACACAGCTGTCCCCTACCTTGCCAACGTAAAACAATTATTTTTTGTCCTCTTATTTCATGTCCTTTCCCCAAACCTTCCAACGTGCATGAATATATAACATTATATGTAACATGTGCATGAAAGGTGTTTAAACTTAAATTGATTGATACACAGTATCACCGTGAACATAAAAAGTCTAATTTTTAAACTACATAGGCTTAGTCACTCCCAAGCCGATACACTTAAAAATGTGTTCGAACAAGTAATAAAGCTAATGTTACAGCCTAGAAACTTTTACCCTAGTAAACCGAAAGGCTGAAAATTAAACATTTAAGGAGATGAATAATGCTAGGCAGGCATACTGCTGCACACTAGCAACTTCCAATAAGACAGGCAGACAGCTGCACACTAGCAGACGAATTGTGAACCGACTTAGCCCGGTACACACTTTGACACAGAAATGTAGGCCGGGAAGAAGTGTAGGGTCTTTTAGTGAGGGAAAAGACACAGTTTATGATCATAGATGGTAAATCTCTTTAGCAAATCGGTCAGTCTGCTGGGACAAGAGTTGAGCACAAATTCACATTTGCGATGGTTTTGTTTATTCATTATTGTTATAAGTACTTGGTGGTTTCATCACTAATGTGCTCCACATGTAATGACTAGATAAGAGTGAACTTTTGGAGGAGACTTGTAATATTATTTTCGATGATTAATACTTGATTATTTTATTTATTGTTATAGACAAGTTATATATAGTAGGAATAATTTTATCATTTGTTGCAATATAATATATATTAATTGTTTAAGTGTTGTTAAATAATTGTTGTTTATTGCAATATTGTTGTATATTTAACTATTCCATATGGATTGATATGGTTAGGGTTTCGGACTAAATGCGGTGCCCAGTTTGATTATAAAACCGGGTGGGTCTTCTCTAATATACCGAATTTGACTCCAAAACGTATTGAACGTGTGACTAATATAAATACATTGTAAATTTTAATGGCCACCAAAATACGTATTTAACTTTCAGGTTTGTTCCTATCCCATCATTTTGCCATTCTTTCTTCTTCAATTATTTGGGACATCAATTTTCTTACCTGCTGGCGCCCACATGGGCAGTACACTATTCTCGAGAATTGCCTCAATTGCCACCAATAAGATTTTAACAACATTATTAAAATGCGTGCTTTTACACCCATTTGATTGTTGGCTATGGCCGTCGAAATCTACTCCCCCAAATGATTGGTTCTATTCTCGGGAGACAATGGCAGTGTTGTGATGATCAACGTCAAGCCTAAAACAATGGTATCCTAGCAACTAGCTCAAGCTCTATTACTACACACTCTAAAGTTACTTAAATCATTGACTCATAGTTTTAAAATTCATTTTTAATTTCAAAAATTCAGTCCTCCACATTCTATTGCTTTCAAGACCAATTCTACGGATAACTACTATGATAAATTTTGTGATTGAACCTAAGCCAAGTTATCAAAGTTATTGTATATTATCATTTTTTATTAAAGTCAAATCAAGTCTTAAAATGATTAATATATACTAAATTCATATAATTTATTTATTTGTTGGATATAAAAATAATTAAATAACTCTAAAATGGCTAAGAGGCAACTCTGTGTTGACCCTACTTCATAGCATGTCGAAGCGAGTCCTGGTCCTCTGTTTTTAAACTATACATTGAATCATCTATAAATAAAAGATGAAGTAGAAAACACATTCCATAATGAGGACTACATAATTATAACGAGAAAGATAAAAAATGATGATACAAAGAAGCTTTACCTGAAAAGCCTAAAAAATGATAAGAAAATAATAGGCAAAAGATTATAAACGAATAAAATATTTATAAAATAGATTCTAATTGCATGGTCACATACAATAAATCTCTCACAAAAAAGAACAAAATCTTAATATTTAGAAACACCTTAAAAGATTTTCTAAGAAAGGAAAGGAGAAAACTGATTTGGTTACTTGGTTGGTTGCTCGAAATGAACCTAAATGATAGAAGAATTTTTAGAGATTTTTCGTTTGTTTTAGCGTAAGAATGTCCCAACATGTGCTTGTCGAT
>JAURVB010015166.1:0-61314 GCA_033002965.1 Piper betle
TTTGGGGTGTTACAAATTGAACGATCAACAAAAATTAGAAATTAATGATATAAGTAACATTTTTAAAATTTATCACCAAATTATCATTGATAATTATTAAATTTAAAGCATATCAATCATAAATTTTGAATTTTTTAATTTCAATATAATATTTTTTTACTCATGCAACACCTCGATTTTGGTTTACCTAAAAAGTGAATCAGAATTGTTACAATTTAGTTGAATCATGTCCAAATTAATTAATCTGCATGACTCAAATGAGAAAACGGACCGAAATGACCCTCTTGATGTCTCGAAAATAGAAGACATTAATAATTATATGTGAAAGCGTATCAATCATAGATAAAAACATGAACTGTATATACTTTCTATGAGAACACTCAAAGGGCATCTACGGAGGAGCTATTAAGCTGAAGATTTGATAACATCCCAAATTGAATTAGTGTTATGCCACTTGTGGCAAATGCCTCTCTTGGTAATAATTGTTTTAACTTTTGGAAAAAACACATGACCTAAGCCCCCTCTATACCTTTATATAATTTCTGGCGTAGAACACAGACTCCATAAAAACTATATATATGACTGAGAAGAGAATCATATAAGTAGGCCTGAAGGCAATGTGTGGTGAAACTAAGTTAAAAAATAATACAACGAATCTAGTCCTCAAGGGTTATTAATCACGAAAGTAAAATATGTCTATATGGCCCATGTTAAGTGGGATCTGATAAAACAACGACTTAGTACATCTTACGATCCGAAAATTAAAGCCATAATAAAGTAAGCAATAAATCTAAGAAAAGCCTTGACGAACATGTGGTCTAAACTCCAAGCACATTAGCAGATCTATGACAAGTTTAAACTCTAGAACCTATATCAGAACTCATTCTTAAGTAAATA
Source organism: Piper betle (assembly GCA_033002965.1). NCBI lineage: Eukaryota > Viridiplantae > Streptophyta > Magnoliopsida > Piperales > Piperaceae > Piper > Piper betle. The sequence goes on from JAURVB010015166.1 coordinate 898, forward strand.
AGTAACTCTATATGATACATGATTGTGGTCTGTGGTCTGCGTTCACATCAACAATAACATCACAACAAGGGATAATGCTAAACAGATTGACAACTAAATACTTGACATATAAAACGAGACATGATAAATGATAATTAAACAATAAATAAATAAATAAATAAACTCGTGAATAAATGGATAAATAACAAATACATAAAAATAAATAGTACACTAATCATAAAATAATAATATAATTATACTATATAAGTATGTGGCTAAACACTAGTAAATAATATCACACATGAAAGTAAATAAATAAATAATTAATATCCTTTAATCATGAATAATAATAGTATAGCTATCAAATATATGAATATATAATTAAACATGAATAAATAATAACATATGCGCAAGCGAATAAATAAATAATTAATTAAATGAATAAAATTTGACAAACATGAAGAAGATTAATATTAATAAGCAAATATATTATTAACAAAAATAAATAATCATACAAGCATTTATCATAATCGACAAATATATAAATAAGTAGAAATAAAAATAATAAAGAAAGAAAGAAAAACACTAAGCATCAAAACATGCTAAATAATGTGAATGTATCTAAACTAATGTAAATCTCAAATTTCTAAAAATGGTTGAAAAATAGATGAAAATGGTCAGCAAACAGCTAAAAAAGGTAATCGAATCAACTGGGCTGAACCCGGTCAACTAGACTGAACAGAACCTAGTTGGCCAAGTCAACTTGGTCTGGGTTAACTAAACTGGTAAGCTGGGTCGGTTGGGTGGACACAAGCATAGATGCGAATAAGTGGCAGGGTCACGGGCTGGGTGGACACTGTCATGATTGGTTAAGCTGACGACGTGGACAAGACCGAATAGGGTAAACGGGAGCGACACTTGTTGGCGTTGCCCGTCACATGAAATTGCCAACGATGGCAAAGCAGGGATCTTTGCTGGTCCCGATTGACAGAGAAAATAGAGGTGAAGGTGTTAGCGGTGGTGATCAACCGAGTTTGGCCATCGATTGGCCGGAAAGTGAGTGAATTCGCTGCCGGGTGTGGTGACATTTTGCCGACGGTGTTCGCGGCCACGGTGGGGGTTGTGGGTGGTCTCAAAAGTTTGGCCTTGGCAAGGGGAAGCTGTCTAAGGTAATGGTCAGTAGTGTTTGGTCAATGACTGGTAAGAAAATGACCGAAAGGAGATGGAAACACAGCTGGGAAAGTGCGAGTTGCCGGCGGTGATCGTAGCTACGATAGAGGTTGGGGCTGGTCTCAAAAGGAAGATCATGAAAACGCCAAGCTGTTTGGTGGTCAGTCTTGCCTAAGGAGGCTCGTTGGAGCCAAAAAATGGTTCGATCAATTGCGGTGACGGTGAGAAAAGGCCAAGAAAATGGCCCAACCAATAATTACTATGGCAGGGACAATGCTGGAGCTTGGCCTAAATTGATAGCCACCCGCGAGTTAGTCAAGATGGTACCGGTCTGATGGCTGAAGACTCGCCAACCGTGGCACTAAGGGTGGAAAAACTCCTAAACTTGCAGGCCTAATGGGGTCTACCTAGGTGTGTGTGTGTATATATATATATATATATATATATGAAAAACTCAGATAGAATCCGACAAAAGTTGAAACTAACTCCAGGCCTAAAAGTGACTGTATAGATGGAAATCTAAGCGAGAAAGCTATATGAGCATCAAAACCCTAAACTTGATCAGACAAAGATCTGAGACTCATGTTAAGCTGGGCCAACAAGGACCGTTTGGTAGTCTAAAATCTCTATGATGAATGTAAAAGAAATATCCTGAAAGCCCACACATACTAAACATTGCAATGACTTAAATCTAGTCTTAAAATCCAAGGTTAACACAAGTAAAAAATCTGTATACCTCATATATACGCTAATAAGTCATGTTCTCCTATAGAATAACTGAAGTTATCATCTGTATATTGGGCATACTCAATTTCTATAATATGTTTATATGGTCATCTGAGCCTCATACTCATACTCTAAAGCTAGTCTAACTCGAACTGACTTGTGACTGACCCGAAGCAAGCAAAACAATAAATGAGTAAAACCCTAACCCGAAGCTAGAGTTTTATAATTCAAATATTTTTGAAAAAATAATAATTTTAATTTTTATTAAAAAAAATAAAAGAGATAATGATCTTCTGTGATGCCATTGTTCTAGAGGAGAATGGAGAGTAAAGAAACAAATATATCAATCCTCGAATTCCATAGAAAATAGAGTGCTCATTGGTTGCATAATAATGCTATGGGAGAAAGTTCAAGATTGAATACTTGAGATTGCTGCAATCATGTCACTAAATCTTGCATCATCAAACGCGTTAAGCTTTTGATGATCATTAGAGACTACAAGACATTGAAAAAAAGGATCTATTAGTGGATGGGTATTTTCTTTATAGATGACACAACCAAATTGTGATATCAAAAACAGGATTCCAACAGTTCAATAGCAAATTTCTTCTTCGCTATCAGCTCATCAACCTTCTCCTTTAACCTTATCATTTCCACACTCATATCATTAAGTTTGATGATAAGAACACATGTTTGAGTTGAAAAACTCAAATGGGACACTCACATTGCTACTGTAAAGACCAGGTTGGAGCAGCTTCTCATCATTCTTGACCTCAACCATTATATCTATTGATTACTTGAAAAATGTGAAGTAGTCATCCATTCTTGCATACTCTTGCCTATACTCAACTTCTTGCACCTCTTGCATTTTTGTCAACTCCCCCAACCTCCCAACTTCCTTCATCAACCCAATTGCATTTTTGGGTTTCATCAACAACACCCTATCTTCTTCAGAACAGCTAGGCTGTTTCTCAATCTGAAGAGATAGAGATTCTAGGGCACTAACCTCATCAGAAGATAGCTTCCCAACTCCAGGATCAACAATGGTTTTGATCTTATTTCTGACAGCAGAAATAGGGGAAGTAGAAGAGGGTTTAGTAAAATTCGCCGTTTTCAAGCGAGAAAATGATTTTCTACATACTTGTTTTGCACCAACAAATGTACGATCGACATCCGGAGTATTACTGATGACCTCATCGTCCAACGTGAGATCAACAAAAAGTTTGGGCTTGTCAATCACACCCATTTTCCCTTCAAACAATTGCACCAGATTCTGTATCTCTTCCAATCTTGTGTCAGTCTCATGAACTTCCATTTTTCTGCTGCATCTTCCTTAATGAACTCACGTCTCTGTTCTCGATTGTTGATGTCATTGTCACGTTGCCCGCCTCAACTTTCCGAGAGCTCTGATCGACAGCAACTTCAAGTAGTGTTATGTTCACTCCAATGGCATAGAGATAGTCCCCGGAGCGGCCATGGACCTTTGACAATCCCAGCATCCAAAGGACAGCAGAAGCAGAAGCTTGTTCCGACCTCCCGGCCATATGGGCCATACCGGCTCCGGTTGCTGGTGAAAGTAAGGGATGTGATCATCCTAGGACCTCCTCTGCACAGACGCCCATAAGTTCCATTGATCGCCAATAGAAATCTGCAAAAAAATCGAACAAGTTCAGAAAAGAGAAATCAAAGGATCATAGAGAAAAAAGTGAAATATGACCATGGAGGTGCCCCCTTGATGCATCATCACCAAATGTTTCAGACCATATATTCTCCCCATTGTTGATATCGCAGAATCTAATTGCATAAGTGGCTTGTATATAGATGAGAATGATTTTGCAGACTCACCCAGTCGGTTTGTAGCTTCATTCTTTGCCACCAGGTTCTCCCCATGGCCCTGCCGAGAAGGCGAATGTTGCAACCTGCATCGTGCAGAAATAGTTAGTCGTTGGAAAGATGATACACACGATCAACAAACATTACTTTACTACAGCCATGCATGGAAGTGCACCATATCTAACTCGACACAGCAATCCCAGTAGAACGTGCTGGAGCGGCAAACTGAAAACCGACGAAAAGGAAGAAACTAAAAGGTATGATGATGAACGAAGTAGTAGCCATTTGAGAAGATGACAACGCTGGGAGGAGATTGTAGTAGAGTAAGGTGACATGATGGTAATCTGACATAGCCGCTCGTTTCCTTCGGAAGCGACCTTCCTTCCAAAGAGAACTGTACTGGGCGAAAGACAGAGATTGATAAGATTATTATTTTGTCTCTTTTTTAGCTTGGTGAGGTCTCTCAGGTTATTATTATTTTGATTTGTTGCAACTTGCAATGGTTTAAAGAAGGAATACTAATAGTCGCGGAGTTATATGTGAGTTGCAAATTGAGGGCAGATCACGGCCCGGAGTAATCCAGTTAGCTCGCTTAGTTTAACTTGGTTCAATTCGAAATTTTAGGTAGATTAAGAGAACCCAAAATGTAAAATCACCTCGTAAAAATACTTATTTTTTCTCATATATTTTTTACGAACAAATTTATTCAGATGAAATTATTAAAGGAGGCCACATCATTGAAGCCTTACTTGTATCTTACTACAAATACTTGTAAAAATAAATAACTTCATAATAAAATATCAAAGCTTCTAAGTAAGAATTACCATTTAAATATACTATAAACTATTTAATTTTGTGCCTACCAAATAAAGTCTAATTATTTTAATTTTTAAATGACTAATTATACTTTACATTAATTGTGGCATCATTTTAGAGTCAAGCTTGAGCCAAACTCAAGTTTGACCCAACTCAAAAATAAGCCGGCTGGTGAACACGCACTTAATTACACTCACTCGTCGTGTTTGATGTGTCCATTATGGGAGCGGGTTCGACATGCCTGTTATTTGTTTTGGAGTGGGCTCCACCAGAGTTCAACTTTCTTCCTAAATAAATCTCAAATAAAATGATATTCACATAAAAAGTATAAAATAAAATAAAATAATGTTCCTTTAAACTTCCTCCAAGCCTCAATATGTCCCAAATTTTTTTCCAAACTAGCACAAAACAAATTGGCGGAAATAACCTAATTGGCAAAAATGATTATGTGTTAGTACTTCCGTAGACTAACTCAAATATCAAAATAATAAATGAAAATAAAATTTGAAATATCTACCTTAACTGTAACCCTGTAAATCTTAAAGATTATTAACTCACGCCCTTCCAAATTCCTCAGATTGGCTAACTAAAGCTCGTCATTGGTCTTCGCCTCCCCAACTATTATTGTTAAGGATTTGCGTGCTCCATTAAACCCGCCAGAGCAATTATCAAATTGATATAAATTATCTAAATTAAAAAAATTATTTATTATAATTTTTTTTAAACACTACTAATTTAATTAATTTATACTAATCAAATAAATATTACAATCGGGTTGCTATAACACTTGTTACAGCCAACTATTATTATGTAATATGATTGATCAACAACCATCGAACCATGTAGGGTCCGATCATTTAGTCATAACTGAAAATGAATAAAAGTTAAAACGAAAATAAATTATATTGAAAGATGAATATTTCATGAAGAAACAATTTTTCAAAAATCGAGGATTTTACCTGTTGAATGAATCTCTTAATTTCAGGGGCAAGCGTGGATCAGTCCTCGGACTGTAGACAAGACATTTTCTACGTTTGTCCTACTAACCACTTAAAAAATTAGTCGTCCAAAATTCAATTAAGTTTAAGAATTTATTTTAATTAGATATTTATTTTATCATCTAATGAGTTCTCTTGTTATAGAACTCAATTTGTTCTCACAAAAAATTAATATCTCATTTCTATGATTACTATCTCTTATTTTTTCTTAATTTCTCTTATATCGATAACATAAATAATTAAACTTATAATTTTAAAGTTAAAATAAATAAATAATGTGTTATCACGAAGAAGTTCAAAACCTAATATATTGACAGGACTCAAGTTGAATAATTTGTTTATCAAACTTTAGTAATAAACTTTAAAAATATTACTAATATCATTAGTTTATAATTATTGTCAAAGTGAAATTAAAAAATGTCATATTTAATTTGTTTTTATTTAATTATAATTAGTCGATCGAAATTCGTATAATGTCTAACCAACCTGGTCATTTGGTTTACGTACACATCTTACCAACTTTTCATAAAAGCCCAACTTGTAACACCCTCTCTCGTAGATTAGTTATTATAAAACGAGAAAAGTAAAGCAGAAAGAATTTCTCATTCTGTGCTCTCATTACAACATCTAAATAAAGGGGAAACCAACAATGCATAATCTCCATGTATTAGAGAAAAACAATATTATATCTTTATAGTCAAATTACAATGGTGATGCTCTCCCTTGAGCAAACAAAGTTCAAACAATGTTGTGGTGATCGGCGATGGTAACGAAGAAGTCGTCGTCGGGGATCATAAATAGCGAGATGTGCAAAACTAGTTAACATTGATCATCGATAATTTCCTCGCAAAGAGTTTTGTCCTTGAGTCAGCATATTATCGGTATAAGTGTTCCATCTCCGGCATCTTTCAAAAGGTTTAAAGAGCTTATTATGATCAGCCTAGCTCCATTCACAGATCAGTGCATATGTGATCCCATCTCTATCCAATATCATTGCATTGTTAGTGTAGGTTCCTTCTTTTTTAGCTGGCTCCGATCGAGTGTAATGATGATCAGACGTTCTTTTCAAGGTGAATATATAATGCCCATTTTTGTAGCGGACAGGTGATTGAATTGTGTGGTAATTTCCTTGAATCTATGTATGTTAAAAATGCACATTGTCTTCTAGCAATATTTGTTATTAAGGGTTTTAATTAAGTAGTTGATGGTCCCTGATCCTCTTCCGTTGGGATTCCGAATGAGGAACCCTAGGTAGCAGCCGATTTTAATTATCGTACCAATTGTCTATCCGACGTCTTATGCGTTCTTGAAAATCCATGTTTGTCTCGATAGAGTCTTTCAGTAGCATGTGGTCATTCTATATTAATAGTCTTTCATATATAGTGTTCATTGATTCTCTATAACACGAGCGAATGACATCTATAAATTGGAGTGGTTTTTATAGACCCGGCTTTCAATCGCGGATCATCATCAATCATAAAATTAATTAATAAAATTGACGAGGTAAGCCTAGAAGTCATCAATCATAATTTTCTTATTTGATTTCCAGGTATCTTTGAAAGGAAACCATAAAATTAATTAATTACAAATTATACTGGAACTATGTTCATGCAGTCTGCCGATGGAGTTTATCAGCAACCACAAAGTCCGCACCTATACCTATAGCAAGTTATTAGATATCAACTACAATAAAAATAAAATAAAATAAAATCTCCACCCCTTAAAAAAATAATAGGAAAAAGTTTTATGTTTTTCCCACTTTCTTCACCATCATTATAACTTGTGAAGAACGAATGTAATATTATTCTACATTTATAGGGAAGCATGTACATATTAATTTTCGTACTTATTCCACACATAAAATTGTGTAGTAACTTTTCACTACCCAATTTTTTTGCCACTTTATTTTTTATCACCCTACTTTTCTATACAATTTTATAGTATATTTTAAATTTATTAACCCATGGAAAAAACATATATTTTTGTAGTGACTGTACACTTGCACCAATTGTGTACGTGTATATATATGTACATGTATAAATAAATTAAATACAATATTTTAAAATTCGAACCAGATGTGCATGCAAAACTCAAGCATTTTTCTTCATTTAAAAAAACACAAGCATTATTATCCCAAGTTAACAATATCCATGCCATTTTCAAACATCGGTGATGGAAAAAGATAAACAACCACAATTACTGGCAAGAAATTGCCTACGCACACGATATCCATTCTGAGATAATTTTATTTGTACGTACGAACTACTTGTGCACATATTACACCAAATGGGTTTATTACTAGAAGTCGATTTCAAAAACACACAATTTTAATTTTAAAGGCAAACTATTATAAAGGTCTCCATGGTTTATTTGACATCATCACCGTGCATGGCGCCACGGCTACCTAAGGAAAGCTTCATAGACGAGAACTCCAATCAAACCGAAAGCAGTCACACCGGAGAAGTACCAAAGACTCCAACTCATGTAGTCCGGCAAGAAGATCCTCACCAGAAGAGTAAAGACCAAGACCAAGCAACCGGAGGAGAGGAGGTAGAAGAACTCCGCCGCCTCGGCACCAACCTTGACAAGGCCAAGCCGATGATTGCACTGTAGAATGCAACCATCAGAACAATGACAATCATATAGAACGACTCCGGGTGCCGTTTGAAGGCAAGAAATGGGAACGTCCCACCATCAAGACCCACAAAGTCGGAGATGCCCAAGAAGGAAGCGAGGATGGTAATGGATGAGACGATGAGCACTCTTGCCCATGAACGGAAAGCTGCGATTCGAGCTCTTGCGCGAGCTCGGTGGGCAGCCCACCTGTTGTTGCGTGGTCGATGCATCGGCAGTGCTGCTTCACGTTGATGCAATAGTATTCTTAGCTTAACGCCAGTGTCAATCATTGATGCCGTCGATGAACAAATTATTAGGATCTGCTCCTTCGAATTAATCGACATATAGAGCAGATCTTATTATCATTAGGTGCTGCTGACTTTGATCATTGGCATAGACGCAGAAAACAAGGTGATACCTCCAAGTCAGGAAAAGGGACCGTTGCAGTTTTGCTCGGACAAAGAGTAGAGGAGAATATATGCAGGATTGTGGTTACGATCAATTTTCTTTGAAAGTGCGTATCGGTCTCACTAGGTGTGAGAGTGGATGTCCCAATAGCCAATTTTCATGACCAAGAAGACAGAAGCACCCAAAAAAATATTGGCAAATGCCGATACAAGTTCACAACACTACACATTTTATTTAACTAAGGACTACCGTACGTAAAGAGGGGCATAGACATTTAGCATTACAGGTTTTGCAGATGGCATCAACCATCAGTGTGCGCGGTACGTAGAATGGATGCAATACAAGAATTGATGGGCACCATAGCGAAACCAACCGCAGTGCTTCATTGCCTCCACTCTTTTGTCTACTTTTTCGCCTTTGAGATTGTAGCAATATATACTGTCGCCCATGGCGACAAAGACAGCTTACATATACGGATGTGGAATCGTAAAATGTGACTGCTCCAACAGAGTTTTATGCATTCATTGTTCTGTGCCAATCTGATATCTCATTATTCATTTAGCATGCCCCAAATCTTCACAATTTCCATGAAAGAATTGAAGATGCTATCTAGATTCACTGAGAGATACCTCACCATCTTCTCCGTCAATGTAATCAGGCAAGCAGAGTCGCTTCAATTGCTCCTCCCTAATATGAAACACTAGCAGTTGAAACTTCTCCATGGCAGCAGAAGCGATAAGCACAACCACGCGGGCAAACTGTTAGCCCAAAGCTTGCTGTCAAATATGGACCGGAACAAGCACCTTGTTGCTTGAACAAGGCCATCTTATCAGAAAACCTCCACTTTCTAGTCTCTGAGCGAAAATAAGAATTTTAGAGTTGATCAACCATTGATACGCATAAAAACGGCACAAGAAGAAGATCACTTTGTAATGAGGTGAAATCCTGGGGTCGAAAACGAGCATGGGGTAGTCAAGGAGAATTAATCTCTTGCACTGTGGTGCCTAAAATGTGGGAGAGTGACACTTCTTCCATTGAGAGGATAAAGAACAGAGTAGGAAACTTTCCCAAGGCAGCCCTCTATATTCTCCTCTGGGTCTCTGCGTATGAGGAGGAATCCATTACAAGCCTCAGAGACAAGCAAGTTGGAACATTCATTGTTGACATGCATCAGATATCCGTCTTCTGTGAGGATAGATAACATGGCGCGATGCCACCGTAGGGCTGGATGCCTGATGTCTGGTAGGAGACCAAAGTGTCGCTTATAGGAGAACACAGACATGGCCAATTGCCACCATGTCTCGGAGACGGCCATTAATCTGGACAGCAAGTGCAGCGGCTGCTTTAAAAGATGACAAACTACAACTCATCCGGCAGGTCTACTATAGCATCATCCATGGCTGCCGCTGTCTTCCTGCTCCAACTGTGCTCTATTGCTGGCTGATCTGAAACATATATTCTATGATAGTTAGGCTTATAGTTACCTAGGTTCCATTCATATTCTTCTTCTTCTTCTTCTCTTAAACTTGATCTACTACGCTCGTGGTGATAGCCTATTTAATATTTAATTTATATTAGCGGTATTAAAAAAAGAGCATAGTTATCAGGCAGGAATATACAGTCCGATTAGTATAAATGGAGATTAGGTGAGATACTGATGAATGACCTAGATGATGAACCAGATGAGGGGAAAACACTGAGTAAGACAGTCTAAGAATTGGTTCATTATGAATCACTCTAAATCCGTGAATGAAACCATTTAAAACAACAAACACACCCTCCGAAAAAGAGATAGGGGATATTAATCCTAATGTAAAAACTACGTTACAAAAAAACATATCATCATATCAACATCAAAATTTACACAACACAATTTGTCTACTGCAAATTACAATGATACTTATTTTTCATAACTAATTGAAGTTTCAATATGTATAACCCACGAGAACAAAAAATTAAAAAAAAATTCACATGCACAAATGTATAGTGAAACATAACAATGAATTACTATAAAAAATAAAAAAATATATCTAGTTTGAATATCGCGGAAAAAGACTATTAGAACGCGCCCATTCACGAAATTAATAAAAATAAAATTAACTCAACTCTTAGAAATTTCATCAGCACGTTCAAATTTCTTGTGCATAAGCCACACAAGTACGGAAGAGATTACAAAATGGGGAAAAAAAGAAGACAGGGAGTCAAATGTAGCATGCACTGCATTAATCTACTAATAAACAACCATTTTCTATCAAAAAATAAAAAAAACCCAAGATGAGGGGGACTTTGTTACCTAGAAGCAGTAGTAGGATCGAAGAAAGTGACGGTTGCCAGCCAGCACCGCCAATGCCGGGCAGCGGCGAGTGGTTGGCCGCCGGGCGAGGCCATGGAAGAGACGGTGAAGGAAAGCTAGAATTTCCCGGGTATAGAGTCGAGTACCCAATATGCCCTTGCCGCCTAACTGGTTTGGAGTCTTCCGCCTTTAGACCGTTTATCTTTAGCCTGACGGAAAAAAAAGAAAAAATTAAAAGAAATATTTTCTCATTATTTTTTCTTATTTATTTGATTCAAAAAAATTATAAAGTACCAATTCGTTTTTCATCGTGATAGAAAATATATTTTTCTCCATATTTTCTGTTTATGCTCAAACAAATAAAATTTGTGTCAGTGATTTGAGAGGTTCGGATGATAAGAGATTAATTGATTAAAAAATCTCAAACATATAATTTTTTTCAAACCAAACAACCAAAATAAGAGAAAATTTTCTCAGTTTTCATTCTTACAACCCAAACACACGAGTATAATTTTAAATACCTTATTAGATAATATCCGATATAATGGTACGAGATGTTGATTGACTTATATTATTTCAATCGGGTTGAATAGGATTTAACTAAAATTTTAAATTAAAAATAAGACATTTCATTCAATAGTAAAAAAATAATTTGTCATTATATATTTTTAAATATTGATTAAATAAAAAAATTTACAAAACCATGATTAATTTTGTAAAAAATTTTATATTAAAAAATAAGTATCGATTAAAATTATATAAAAGTTTAAACCATATCAGATGTAATGTACTCAATCTAATATAGCGATATGATATTTCAAACAATATGTTAAAGTCAACATAAAAGATAAAATCAAAAAAAAGTTTGTGACCAATTTATATCAACCTTCTGTGTAACCTATTCTCTAGAAAAGATATTCCAGCTTTGACTGGCATAAAAAATAAGAAAAATATTAAAATTTTATTTTAGTTAATTTAAATTCATAAATTTGCAATAATTGCTCATACTAAAAATTAAGGATAAATAAATAACTTAACTAGATAGTAATTTCACTCAGCATTTGGATCTCGTAAATATATAGTTCAACACTTTTCCATGTCGATATGCCCAGGGAGGAGGGCCTAACCGTCGTCTCACTGGATGTGACCGTCATCTACCTTGACACGGATCTAAGATGGTTTGCCAGCTCAAACTATAGGCCCACCCATTTAATCTCCTTCCCGGTTTTCTCACATGGGGCCAAGAGTCCTCCGTCATCAATGAACGGCGGTCACCAGCGGCAGGGCCGTGAAGTTCCGCCTCCCCGCCGGCGTCAGGCCTTGTTAACATACTCAAGAAGTCCACCATGAACGGAGGTGATGCTCAGTACAGAACTGATGTGCTGTGCCACCGTCATCCTATCGAAGTCCCAAAGTAAAACTGCTGAGCTTGTGACGAGAAGTGGTTGCCTTACTTATAAGGAGAACAGGAAGCGCGAGCAGTATCTAATATTAACATGTTTCGTTAACCAATTTTGTGTCAATCCTTTTAGTACTGCTTATATCGGTCATTCTAATAATGTGATCTGTGAATAATCATTGACCCTTGTTTTTGTTGGTGTCGTGACTTGATTAAATCTTTTCTGATGAGTCGTTTGTTTGTTTGATTTGACTTTTTGTTGATATGATGGTATCGGCGAGTTTAATTGTTGTCGAAGTCTGCGCATTGCGGTAAAAAAGATGCCTGCTTTATTGTTATAGTCGACGTCAGATTTGATGGGGATATTGACTTGAGCTCCAGATATGGATGGTGCTTCTTACTTCTTACTATTTGTTTAGTTTTTTTGTTCTTTGAAGTGGGCTTTTTAACTGTGAAATCATATTGAGAAGGTATGGAGTGGAATTTTCCAATGGTGTCTTCGCAAAAAGAATGCAGTTGTTATTGTTATAGGTTCAAAAATTGGGTGTGAAACACATTAATGCATTTAAACTGAATAGAGTTCATTGATTTGGTCATTCAAACGAACTGCATTGGGTGTCACCTTGTGAATGTAGAATTACGGTTTTTCACATGGAAGTCCTCTGTGCAATTGGTCTGTAAAACTTCAGTCTAATGTGTGTTTATTATGCTTGCTTGATGCCTTAAAATTCTGCTCTATGATTGATACACGATATATGGAAGCAATCCACCTGGTGGCAATTTTTACACGAAATGTAGGCATTTCATTTAAGATAAGCAGAACTGCTTCTCTGCATATGATGAAGCTATAATGTTTGGTTTTATTACAATTTTCATTGTGCTTGTCCTCCTCAATTTTTTTGGATGAATGTGCTACAGTTAGTCATTGCTCCTGCGACATTTGAAAGTTCTTTATTGATGTAATTATCAGTTTGCCCATTTTGTTTTCCCCAACTTTGCAGGCAATTGAGAGACGCAGCGTTCGGTTGAAAGCTGAATCAGAACTGAGGAGGGAAAGCAAAGATCCCGACTAGCACCTATACCGTCCACCAGCCCATTGACGTGTGAAAAGCCTTCTAAGCAATCACCACTCCCTGCTCTGTCTTCTTCCATTCGCTCTAGCGTTGTATTGGATTCAACTCCCATTGCCGCTCCGGGATATCACTCATATAATGCGGGTTATCTTCCTTCTCTTGACCTTTTGATGATTTGTAATTTGTTCGGTTTACTTCTGTTGATATTTTGTACTATTGCAGTTTCAATTGGGTTAGTCCTGTGACTCTTGCCAATTGGTGGTTGAATGTGCTACCCTCAAGGTCTGATGTATATTATTCTGATCTTTTCAAAAAAAAAATTTCATCCTTGCAGGCAATCGAAATAAGAAACATTCGATTGAGAGCTAGCTGCATAAGAGCTTGAGAGGAGAAATCAGGAATCTCAAAATTCTCCACGCCCATTAACGTGCGGAAAGCCTTGTGAACACTCTCTACTACCCTATGAATCGGACACAAGTCCCATTACCAGCGAGGCTCTTCAATTTTCAGAAGAATAGGGTGACGGAGCTGGCCGGAACAAAAATGTTTGTGGTAAGTAGCTCATGGAGTTAAATCGAAAAGTCTCCCGCTGAAGTAGAAGTGAAGGTGGATTTTGGTGAATCATTTTTACCCACTCATCAGTTGTACCTACTTTAATATGTCAATGGCTCCTTTTGTTGGATTTTTCTTTTTCACTTTGACTATTGTACATCCTGATAATATCTATCTTGTTTTTCATCTAATTAACCACCGCGACCTAGGTATGTATATGCTCCATCAATTAAAGAGATTGTAATGGAGAACTGCTTCTTTTATGTCGAAGTTGATACAGATCACGCATGCCAAAATCAGGTTGCATGATCATGGGTCATGGCATAACAAGCTTAGCTACTTGCCAAGCCCATGCCAACCCACTGAGTTTTTAATCAAGCCTATTAACGTTAATAAAATCGAATTGAAGACCAATATATTGATCTATTTGGGCAGAGACATATGATCACTTAGGGACCCAGAGTGGCTTTTGTGCCAACGTTCGTTAAGTCTCACAAGGGAGCCCAAAACCTATCAATATATATACATATATATATATATATACATATATATTGTTAAGGGGTGTAAATGAGTTGGGCCATGTGTACCACTTTCTTCATGTTTAATTTATTTTTAAACTGGGTTGTTAGAGGTTGGTTCATTATAGATTATATATTTTAAACTGAACTCGAGTGAAAAACTCACTCAAGCTTGGTTTATGTTTAATTAAATTTATTTGTAAGTCAAGTCAAATCGTATTGAAACGAGCTATTTGTTGGTTTTAGTGAGCTCCATGTCAATTCTTGCGGTAGTATTTTTTCATACACAAGTGATAAATATTTTAAAATAAATAGAATTTTGATATCATATATACTATTAATACTGTGAAAAATAGAATAACAAGTATAATATTAAAGTCGGAATGAATATTTTGACAAGGTAAAGTGAATCGAACTTGAGCTTCGAATTGAAACAAACTGAAAGCTTTAACTCTGTTCATAGTTTATGAAGGTATTGATGTCTGAACAGTTGTTTGAGCTTTAGGACAGCGAGTACAAGTTTAATTCAAACTGAATCGAAGCTCCCAAGCTAGTTTGGGTTGATTATACTCCCTGCGTCAGACCAGCTTTAATTATACGGTATTTAATTTGTGCTACACACATGATCCAATTGTTTAGTTTGTTGCCCATTTACAGCGTCCGCCTCTTTTGTCGAACCGCTTCTGCATTAATTAAGCATGTGGGCTTGAGTATATCCACAATTCCATACCACTTTGCCTGCTGTATGATGTTATTATTTATGAACTTCCGAACACATAATTTGGCTTCGTGTGTGTTCCCTGCCACTACATATATATGTTTCAAATATACATGGTTGAGGTACTTCTTAAGCATCCATTAAGGCTTTGCCTAGAAGAAGACTTGGAGCAATCACATGCATACTCGATGGATTAACGACTAAACAATAATCTGTGGCGTAAGATCTATACATTGATCCATGATACTTCACAAATCACTTTTGCGCTCTCCAATTGCGCAGATTTTAATCAAACTTGCTTATTTTGAAAAATAAACCAGCAAATTATCATTACTGATTAATTGACTTTTTTATTAATTAGAGTACATTATCATCAGTACAATACAAGCACAATGCAGACAATCAAATAATTAATATCTACATTTAGTTAATTAGTTTGGAACATTAACAGAGAAGGCCATGAATCGCAAGCATGCCACTAATTAAGGACGTCGCCGGCGGCGATCAAGATCAAGAGGGAGGGTAGCACTACTCTTATAGCGGCAGAGCACTCGGCATCGGACCACCTTGTCGTCCACGTAGAAGCCCGGCGTGATCATCACCTTCACCC
Source organism: Piper betle (assembly GCA_033002965.1). NCBI lineage: Eukaryota > Viridiplantae > Streptophyta > Magnoliopsida > Piperales > Piperaceae > Piper > Piper betle. Next base: position 16,607 of record JAURVB010015166.1, read on the forward strand.
TGGCCGGCCCCTGGACCGCTGCCGCTCCGGCAGCACGTCCTCCATGTACAGCGGGTCGAAGCTCCGGTTCTCCTCCACCCGCAGTATCCCCACCGGCGGCGCGAAGGAGAAGGCCAGCAGGTGCAGCAGCCACACGCACTTGGCCGCCACGAAGAAAGACTGCAGCAGCTGCTCCGCCCACGGCCGCGACCAGTCCAGCGTCGCCAGGATCGACCCCATCTTCTGGTCGCAGTACCTGCTGAACTCTTCGCTGTAGTACTTGGTCCCCTTGCGCAGCACCTCGCTCCAGCTCAGGTGCCGGAGCGCTCCGAAAGATTGAAGCTTTGCACGCCGGTCGTGCTGCGGGTCAAGCTGCTTGGCGGCGCCGTTGGGCTGGAACACCGTGTTCTCGAAGTCCTGGTGGAGGCAGTGGTTCACGACCGCCTCCATGTGGTAGAGCACGCCCTTGGAGTACTTGGACGCCGTGGTCAGGTTGTGGGGTTGGAGCAGCCGGTTGAGCTTCTCCATCAACCGCTCGTCGCCGTCGTCGATCTGCCCCACCAGCGCCTTGCAGAACTGCTTCACCGAAGCTCTCGTCTCCAACGCCATCTGCGCGAACCCCTCCGACAGCGCTTCTTGCGTCACGACCATGGCGGCCGCCGACGCCGGAGGGGGAGGGCGGCGCGTTTGGGCGGTAGGAGAGGCTCTGGCTTCCCCGGCATGGTGGCCTGCCGAAGGGCCTTGCGGAGCTCGTCGCAGTACTTCTCAAGGGAGAGCAGCCGCTGCTGGAGCTCGCCCAGGGAGGATCTCATCTCGGCCACGTCTGCCAGCGCCGCCTCTCGGCCTTCGTTGGCCTGCTGCAGCTGCTTCCTCAACGTCTCTACGTTCGTCGCCCCGCCGGAGACGTGGGAACTCGCCGGCTCCTCCGACCCGTCGGCCGCGCAGCTCGGCGACGCTTCGCAGTTCGCCGCCGCCGCCTTGGGCTGCTTCTTCTTCATCCCCCTCGGAAAGAGCCATGAAAAGATTGGACCTTTACCGCCGCCGCCACTGCTGGTCTTCTGCTGTAGCTTGGGAGCAAGAGCAGCCGGCTGGTTCTCTTGATTCTTCTCTTCAATCTTGGTACCGGTGCCTTCACTGTCCTCGCCTCTTTCGCGGTTGATGGTGGCCGGCCGGCAGGCGTTGCAGGTGGTCACCGGCTGGAGCTCCGATCCGAGAACTTCATCGCCGGGGGAGAAGTGGTTGAAGCAAGGATTGTCCCGCAGGCTGCCGTCTTGAGCTCCGAACACCGCCGACGACACTCCGCCGTCGTCGTCCTCGCCCGAAACCGGCTCTTTCCTCGCCGACAGCGAGCTCCTCCGACAATCGGACCCATCTACTTCGCTCCCTGGTTCCTTCTCCACTTCACTCCCCTCCCAAACACCCGAAAACCGCCGGTTCACCGCACGATGGTATCGTGCTACCACCGGCAGCTCCTCATCATAGCTCTGCAAAATCCAAACACCAAACCATCAAAATCCAACACCCATCAGAAGATCATAAATAAAGCCCACTCACAATAAGCAGACTACATACCGGGGTGAAAACAGGGTAATCTTGAGCAGTGAAGTGATTGGAAGGTCGGGCAAGAGAAGGGGAAGGGGAGGCGGGGAGGCGGAGACTGGCAGGGCTGGATCCCTGGACGACTGCGGCATGGATGGCTCTGAGCTCCACCGCCTTGACCATGGCAGCATGGATGTCCTGCCGGCTAATCTCATGGCGCACCATTTGATGAGAAGAAGCCATGAACAACAATAACACTGGTCCTGCTGCTATACCTATAGCTTGAGCTCAAATTAGCAGACAGACAAAGAAGAGAGAGAGGCAACCGACATGGTAAGGATGGATCATGGAAGAGATTGGATGAGTGGAGATGGAGACCACAGAAAGGAGGAGGAGGACAAACTAGTAGAGGTGAAAGGAAGTGAGGGAGAGAGAAGAATGCAGAAATGGGCACACAGCATGGCTTTTTCTTTCTGTTGTCTGCTGTCTTTTGTTTTGTTGGGTGGTTGTGGAGGTTGAGTGTGAAAAAAGAGAGCATGTGGACAGGAATCAAGATGGTCATACCATCTCCTTCTCACCCTTTTTCCACACCACTGATGTTAATCATGCCATTTACCGTAATACGCTCCATTTGGAGGTATTTACAGGCTATAATAAGGACATAACTATATATATATAATTATTATTATATTCTCAGTGTTTTTAAAATTATTAAATAAATAAAAATAAACGTACATGTTTTCACTACCTACACGTTGGACAAGTCGCACTAGGGTCGAGCCCACCGGTGCCATGGGTCCGGTGGGTCAGATTTGGGTCCAAATCACAATAATTATATCAAACTTCGATATTTCGTCGCCTGAAATGCAATACACAGAGAGCCGGCTCCACGGAGAGTAATAAAGTTAAAATAAAAATTGCTTTTAATTCAAAAAATACTTGATTAATTTATATGTGAGTGTGTAGGAGGAAAAATTTTCGTTTATACAATAACCATGACATCTCACGTCGCCGTATGGGGGCTATTAAAAAATGATGTTCCTGCCGAAAGGAAGTCCCTTTCTGTTAAAATAATATTCCCCTCGGAATTAGTGTGTGAATGAAAGGAATGAAAATAGAAGTGGGGGATTGGAAATTATTTTATTCCTCGTCACCCACTTGCATTATTAACGAGTGGTATGGCCTGTTCTTTCTTGCGCAGTAGTACTTAGGTTATGAAAGGACACCAGAGCAGTTTGGCGCAGTTGAATCTGTGATGATGTGCATGTACACGGCCTGTATGTATACACTCGTGACATTGAGGAAGTTTTTTTGTTTTGTTGCGTTGGAAAATTATGTTTTTTGAGTCGTTATTTTTTTAGGTGAGCGTGAACAAAATGAAGAAAAATAATTACTGATCATGGGAGGAATCATGATCAAGAATGAGAAAAATGAAGGTACATACAATGTTGGTGTTTTTTAGTTATAAGGTCCAGGTGTTCTTTTATTTTCTCAATATGGTTGACATTTTTTTCCTGTTTCAATCCCTGTGAGATATGAACCATGTGAACATTATTCAAGAGATCAATGATCATGGTAAGGTTAGTTAAAGAAAAAGCTGCCATTTTCTATCATATTCTACCAAGATTTTTCCTCCTATTCCTTACCGTAGTAGTGAGTAGTGACAAAGGATAATCCACTATCTTGACGGCCAAGAGATTATTCCTTCCATGAAGTCTTCTCTTTGGTGACATTTTTAATGGTTTTGCAAATTATTTCCATCTGTACATACGATTATGGCAATGACTCTAGGTGAGTGATCAGATTCTCTATTTCAATTCCAAATCCGAAATTAACTTTGCTGACCTTGAAACAGCAAGGATCGAGATTGCACACATGCAGTTTGTTTTGGGTTTGTCCCACATCGATTGTAGAGGTTGTTGGTGACTTATATATAGGCTAATAAGAAAGCTTTATTCTTTGAGTTAACTTTTGGATTAAGAAAGACCCGTAACACCAATTGCGAGTTTCTTTTGATAGTTTAAAGTCCTTTTTAGGGGCCCGAAGGGTCCAATAGTAGTTTCGGAGCTTGGGTGGGGGCCCAAAGGGCTCAACAAGTGGTATCAGAGCCAAGTTCAAGCTGGATTTGTCTACACCAATTGTTATTGTTTCCTTCATGGGTTCTACCTGATGATCCAGATGGGTGCCGTCTGATTTAAGGGGAGTTGTGAAGATGGTGATGGTTTCGGGCCACAACTAATGCGTGAAGGGGAGTTGTTAGGTTTATCCCATATGGGTTGTAGAGGTCATTGGTGACTTGTATATAGGCTAATGGGAAAGCCTTATTCATTGAGTTAACTTTTGGATTAAGAGAGGCCCGTGACACCTATTGCGAGTTTTCTTTGGTAGTTTAAAGTCCCTTTTGAGGGCCCGAATGGTCTACCAGTGGTTTAAGAGCTTGGGTGGGGGCCCAAAGGGCCAACAGTTTGTATTATTATTTAAAGAGTGACATGAGTATTTGAATAAGACAAGTAAAATATAAGGTAAAAATGCATACAAAATGCTTCATTTGTATTATTATTTAAAGAGGACATGAGTATTTGAATAAGACAAGTAAAATATAAGGTAAAAATGCATACAAAATGCTACATTTCAATCATCGATTACTTATTCGTGCATTCTGATGATCAGAAAATTTGAAGACTTCGATCCAATTAACATCTTCTAACTATCAACTTGCTCCAACACTCTTGGAAAGACCCACCCTATCATATTTTCACACTCACATAACACCATTTATGTAACTACGTAAAGTATACGTCAGATTCTGTCACACAACATCTGCTAATCGAAGTAGCTCCAACGTTCTTGGAGAAACCAAGATCAAGATCGACCCATACGAACGCATACAGCTTTCAATAATCATGGATTTAGTAGATTACGGTTGGAGTTGGAGGCGCGATTGAAGTATTTCTGAGCATGGCTGGATACTTGAGCGGCGGTTCTTGAAGTAACCAACTCGACCGCAATCATCTTCCAATTGCCCTTTCCATGTTTTTTCAGTCCCTCCTCGAACACACGATGCTCCTCCTCCGTCCATCGCCTCCCTGCAAAATTATCCAGTAATGATCAACGCATACAGCTTGATTGACGTACTTATAGACGTCTGATCATCAACATCATTCAATAATCATGGACGTAGTAGATTACGGTTGGAGTTGGAGGTGCCATTGAAGTATTTCTGAGAATGGCTGGATACTTGAGCGGCGGTTCTTGTCGTAACAAACTCGACCGCAATCATCTTCCAATTGCCCTTTCCATGCTTTTTCAGTCCCTCCTCGAACAGACGATGCTCCTCCTCCGTTCATCGCCTCCCTGCAAAATTATCCAGTAATGATCAACGGATACAGCTTGATTGACGTACTTATAGACGTCTGATCATCAACATCATTCAATAATCATGGACGTAGTAGATTACGGTTGGAGTTGGAGGTGCCATTGAAGTATTTCTGAGAATGGCTGGCAACTTGAGCGGCGGTTCTTGTCGTAACAAACTCGACCGCAATCTTCTTCCAATTGCCCTTTCCATGTTTTTTCAGTCCCTCCTCGAACAGATGATGCTCCTCCTCCGACCAGTTCCCGCCTGCACCAAAATATTATTCATGACCACACATTCCGTTAATACTCCCAAGAATCCATAAAAAACGAAGACCAGACGTTCCAAACATACCCATACATCACATGCATGCGGAAAGAATTGATAATATTACTAGATCAGATGAACAATTAAATCACTCACTTCGTCTTTGTATCTGAGAAGTTGAAATATCGATCATATTCGCCGCGTTGGTGTTGGCGCTGTGGCTACTGCTCCTCATATTTGCCTTGATGATCCGGCCTATTTGCTAAGTGCGTCTGCATGCAGGCAACAGTCACCACGACAACGCCATCGATAAATCAACATTACTAGCTACTAATCAAGACCGAACCCATCAACATTGTCTATAGATGATACCAAAAATACAAGGAGAAAGAAATTCATGTAACAGGATGATACAATTAAAGAACTTACCTCGAGATCGTAGGCGAGTGGAAATTGAAGCATCGACCTTTGCCTTCGCAATATTGGTGCTGCCGGTGCTCCTCGTCGTCGACAATGCCTACAGCAGCAATACCAACCAGCGCCAAAGAGAAGCAACTCCCCGGTATGAGTATCTATCCAACTATCAGACCTCGTCTGATATGATAAACAATTTTGAAGATTTCTGATCTTTGCCCAATATTGAAAGGGGGGACAAATTATGGAAGAGCGCTATCATGCACCCTTTTTGTGGAAGAAGAATGTGCGAGCGCGGTTTGTTTCTATACATAAGACCCATAAGTTCCTTCTTGATGAGTACGCACGTCAGTTGCCTTCCTGATGTATTAATAATATGACCGTTGGCATGCATGCAAATTGCAAAACGGGGAGGTACTTACGTACTGCATGCATGGCCATGCAGGCAATCTTTTTCGGATAAGTTCAAAAATCATATACATACAACGGGTGGTGCGATGAGCATTTTTAAATATTATTTTGTTCTGCTGTTATATATATATGTTTGTACATATTTATCCGAAAAATATTTATATTTATCCGGTTATATGGATAATATTTATTAAATTATGTGACAACACTCAAGCCACTTATGTGGATGACTTCCTGTATGTTACAAGAGAATTAGTCATATGGTTTCAAAACTGCCAGAGAAAGAATTGCCAGAGGAAGGGGTAGACATTGTTCTACAGTTGTTGAAGGAAATCTCTCACTCAAAAATTATCACAATTCTATAAAAACCGGGTATTATTACTGAAGTAGGGGGGCTCGTATGCTAAAGAAAAAGAATTTTGCAAGATAGAAGAAAAGCCGAGGAAGGAGCCCCTCACTGGAGATGCTCCGGTGACCCTCGCCAACACCGGATTGATCACTACCCCTGTCACGGCCATGAATCCTTGCCCAAGATCCAAACTTTCCACTCGCCAGAGCCACCGGTGAAGGAGTCGTGCTGCTTTGAAGTGTTGCCTACGTGCTATCCGTGAGGGAGCCGAAGAAAGGTTCTGTTGCTCGCCAAAGTTTTGCCACTGGGTCATCGCGACGAAGAAGAAAGGTGGAGATTTGAAGCAGTATCCTGAAATCGAGATCCTTGCCGCCTTAAAGGTAGAGTCGCTGCCAAGTGCCGTTGCTGCTCCCTACAAACGCGAAGCCAAGGAGTCCTCTTGGAGTCACATTCCTAACTTGCTGGCTTCCTTGACTACCACCATGAAAAGAGAATGAAGTGTTGCTGCCGGAGTACATTGAAGCCTTGCCAGTTGATGTTTCCCCTTGCTAGGAAGTTCTGAGCCGCAAAATATCAGAGCCCACAGGAGCCCTGTCCCATTCCCGCCGACAACGAAGAACAGGATAACATCTTTGTTTTGCAGGTTCGGCGTCCAGTTTTCCAGCGACTTTCCCGGACAACCTCGACCTTATTGGATCAGTACAAGACCATCTGCTTGGAGCTCAGAGTGTCCCCGACACAGCACCCCTGGAATTTCCACCGGAGACTCCAGCCTTAGCCGGAATTCTGCCAGCAAGCTGCCAATTGGAAAGGCGAAAAACAGAGTAGCGAAGGTCTGTTTTTGCTAATTTTTTTACCAGTTCCGGTCATTCCCGGCCCTGTCACGATGTTCAGAGTGAAGGCAGAGAAGTGATCTATAGACCCAAACTGAGTTTGGCCAAAGTTCGTCGCCGAGGTCGCCGAAAAAACGTCGGGAGGCGAGGAAGTTGCTGCCAGAAAAGTCAGAAAACAGAGCAGCGAAGGTCTGATTTCGCTCATTTTTTCCGACCAACACCGGTAGTTCCCGGTGTCGCCGTGAGGTGAAACGTGAATACGGAGGAGTGGTCTAGAAACCCAAACGGAGTTTCGCCAAAGGTCGTAGCTGTAGCCACCGAGAAAAATCGGGAAACGAGGAAGTTGCTGGCCGGAAAAGCAGAACACAGAATAGCAAACACCGGATTTCTTGGATTTTTTCCAACCAGCGCCGGTTGTTCCCAGACCTTCCGCTGCGATCAAGTGAAGGTGGAGAAGTGATCTACAAACCCAAGCCGAGAGTCGCCGGAGTTCGTTGCTGAGGTCGCCGGAAAAATCAAGAAGTGACCAGCATAGCACAAAAGTACAGAAAAGTGTACAACTTTCTGGCAACCGACCGACCGACTAGAGCCGCCGCTGACCGTTGGAGCACCACCAACACCTTCACCATTCTAAGATCTACAGTTCTGGGCAATCTCCGCCACCTTCAGCTGCCGGAAATGCCACCGCCGGAGCCACCAAAGCCACCATTGCAAGGCTGCTGCAGCCGGGTTGTCGGACCCGTTTACGACTGACCGCATCTGCTCTTGTCGTGTCCAAGACCAAATCCTTCTCCCCAGTCTGCGTCCGTGAAGCCAGACTATGACCAGTTATGAAACCGCAGCCCGAATTGGAGCTGGTGTACAGTACACCACCCGTAGACTGGCCCACACAGAAAGAAAGGAAGCCGGCGGATGCCATCCGGTCCGATCCGGCATTTGTTTGGTTTGAACCAACCCGGAACGACCTGGTTCAGCATATCACAGTTTGGAAAAAATTTAAAGGCTTTCCAGACTGATCAAGGAAAATTTATCTAAAGGTAGCAAAATTTCATTATTTTGTGTAATTTGTAAAAATCAAAGGAGAAATAGTGGATTGTGAGTACTAATCTCACTGTGGATTGACTTAGGGATTCAAGTTGAACCCTAAGGAACCGCGTAAAAAATTTCCTGCGTGTCATTTCATGTGTTTGTAATATTTTCTATTTCCGTCGCACTATCTCTTTGTGTGGCAAGGGCGCCTCGGTCCCACCGATCCTTTAAACCCGAATCACACTAGAACCGAATCGAGGGGGTGGACGATCCCGCACCCGAACATATTTTTTGGCGACTCCACTGGGGACCAGCTAGACGGTAGCAGTGTCGATGAAGATTTGTGCGAGTAAGGAGGAATGGCACCAGAGACAAGGAATGCGGCACGACAAAGAAGTGGTAATGAGGATAATTCATCCACATCAACTGAAGGTGGGCAAAAATTTGAATTAAACATGGAAACAAGTCAGCACATAGCGAGAAATGTGCGCGAAAAATACAACAGCTTGAAGCAGTGTTGAATGAAGGAAATAAAGGAAGAATTACTCCAAGAAGAAGCATGTTGACTCGAGAAGATCAAAGTCCAAGAAGCAATGAAGAGATAAACCAACCATTAGAAGCCAAACAAATGCTTTTGACAGCAACGAATCAGCTAAGTGGAGGACAAGTACTGAATCAAGCAATTGAAGAAAGATTTCGTCAATGTGAAGAGCGGACGCAACGAATTGAGGATATGATACAATAAGTGCTCGCCCAGATGCAACAGGCTAGTGCTGCAAACGGGAGCTCGTCAAGAAGAGAAGACGACCATCCCACACAATGTCCAACAATGGACCAACCCCTGGAGGCTAGACATATGTCTTCAACCTCTGAAAATCCAATTGTATCTACCTCACTCCTAGCTACTGGCACAACATTGAGGGATCAAACTAACATCCCTTACGAAATCAACAATTTATTTCTCATTTCAAGTATTGAGTCCCCCCACCAAACATCTACAACTTCAACTTTGTTGCCCGAACAGATTTGGATGCAACACTATCCCACTATGCAACCGAGTCGGACTGAACATAGTTTACTCCCTCACTCAACATGGTTTCCACAACCACCATATTACCAACTGCCATACCCATACCAGTGGTATAACCTTGCATGCTCCCAACATTTATCTTCTATGGTGTTTCCACCATCAATCACCACCACGGTACCCATCCCAATGGTACCGTCAGCAATGCCAATAAGTCAAATGTCAGTTCCTATTACAGATTTACCAGCAAAGTCAGCCACAAGCCCAATTGCCAACCATGTCAGTAGCACCAATGTCAGACCTTTGTTTTGAAGAGTTGAAAGCAGAAATGGATGCACAAGCTGCACTTATCACTGCATTGATTGGAAAGAAAGATAAAGAATCAACTAAAGTGACAAAGCATCTTCAACCATTAGCTGATGAAGTATACACAGAGTTTTTCCTGAGAAGTACAAGTGCCCAACCTTCACGAAGTTTGATGGAGATAGCAACCCTGAAGATCACATCACAATCTTTGAGATTGAGTGCAGAACAATCTCGACAAATGAAATGTTAAAGTTACAACAATTCTCATCTTCTCTCAATGGTAATGCACTTAGATGGTTCAACAATCGCCCACCCAGATCAATCAGATCATGGGAGGAACTCATCGAGCAATTCATAACACATTTTCAGTTAATCGATATCCCGATAAAGATTGAGCATTTAAGGCAATGTCAGAGAAAACAAGGTGAAGAATTTGTTACATATGTAAAAAGATTTAGAAGCCTTTCATCCCAAATGAAAGAGACTCCAGAGATCAAGGAGCTTGTAAAGATTTGCGCAATGAATGCTGGATCAGTAGCTTGGTTCCTGAGTGCTGCACAATGCAATACATTTGAAGAACTCTTTGAAAGGGTGCTGATATATGAGGAACTCAACAGAATTTCTGCTTCAACAAAGAATAAAGGAGCATCAAGCAATGCAATCACCGAGCTTGGTCACATGAATCATAAGTGGAAAGTGAAGACTAAGAATGAAAGTGAAAACCCAAGATATACACCTCGAGAGTCTCGACAATAGCGTGAATGGAAAAATATTAAAGATTACACATTCAACACTGGAGATACTGAGAGATGGTTTGACGTGTTGAAGAGCAAAGGAAAGATCACACCATGGACTCCAAAAAATTTGCCAAAGCCAGAAGATGAAAAGAACAAAAATTTTTGTCGATTTCACTAGAGGTTAGGTCATTCTACATTGAAATGTCGAGATATGATGGAGAAAATCCAAGAGTTACTTGACAAAGGTGATATAAAGTACAAAATTTCAACGACCAATGTGATGACAGTGAGCCACTCATCTTCACTAATGAAGTCTCAAAAGAGAAAGGAAAAGCTAGATGAAGGAAGGAAAAATGAGAAAATGGATGCCCCGATGGTTAAGGTCAAAGACATGGAAATACCACCTGCTTCCACTAAAGAAGTGAAGAAAGGGTTCCCTACATCTCCAATGATGCATGAGTTTGAAGTTCAAACTGATCAAAAAATAAGACTTTGCGAAAGAAAGGAGCTCGATAAAGAAAAGATAGAAGATCAGCTTGTTGTTCAAACAACTTCGACTCAAGAAGAAGTTAAATTGAAGGATTCAATGCAATATGGAAAATCAAAATTTTGCCTGATTTGCAGTTATGGTGGAAAGATAGAGATCCAAGGAAGGAAGAGACATTACATTAGAGGAAGCACACGACTTGTTATAGTGGATCGTGATTGTTCTTAATCAAGTCTTGTTACTCGAATCAAGAGTATATTTTCTACTAGCAGCCCTTTCATGATCAAGTGTCAGCTACTAGGTGAAAGCTTGAAGTACCCTATCACAATTGCTAGCAATGAAGATTTGACAAATATAATCGAAGAGCAAGAGAAGTTCAACACAAACACAAGATCAACTTCTCGCCTTCATTTCTTTGTATTACAGAAGAAATCAAGATCACCATCCAACTTGACATTGGACAAGAAGTTGGGGGCGTCAATCGAAATTATTACTCCTAAAAGGTTTAAAAGAGAAACGAACAGCTCAACAAATAGTATGAGGCATCACAAAAGAGCAAGGTCTCCTCCATATCATATAAGGAAAAGCAGACATCATGAGATCTTCTCGCCAGAGAAGCTAGATGCTAAGAAAGAGAAGTCACAGCTGAGAGTAGAAACAAAATTGTCATTCCCCCATTGAGCAGAGAAGTCACTCTCCTAAATAGAAATAATGGGCAGTTATCACACAGTGACCTAGAAGGGGTCATCCTAGCTTGAGAGCAAAATATTATTCTTCAAAAAAAACAAAAAAAGGAGAAAATGCAAAAAAAAAAGACAAGAAAAAAGTAAACTATATTTTTTGCCTATTATTCTTTTCAAGTTTGCGAAAAATCGGCAAGGGGGCTAATGTTTGTACATATTTATCTGAAAAATATTTATATTCATCCGGTTATATGGATAATATTTATTCAATTATGTGACAATACTCAAGCCACTTATGTGGATGACTTCCTGCATGTTACAAGAGAATTAGTCATACGGTTTCAAAACTGCCGGAGAAAGAATTGCTAGAGGAAGAGGTAGACATTGTTCTACACTTGTTGAAGGAAATCTCTCACTCAGGAATTATCACAATTTTATAAAAACCGGGTATTATTACTGAAGTAGGGGTGCTCGTACCCTAAACAAAAAGAATTTTGCAAGATAGAAGAAAAGCCGAGGGAGGAGCCCCTCACTGGAGATGCTCCGGTGACCCTTGCCAACACCTGATCGATCACTACCCCTGTCACGGCCATGAATCCTTGCCCAAGATCCAAACTTTCCACTCGCCAGAGCCACCGGTGAAGGAGTCGTGCTGCTTTGAAGTGTTGCCGACGTGCTGTCCGTGAGGGAGCCGAAGAAAGGTTCTGTTGCTCGCCAAAGTTTTGCCACTGGGTCATCGTGATGAAGAAGAAAGGTGGAGCTTTGAAGCAGTATCCTGGAATCGAGATCCTTGCCGCCTTAAAGGTAGAGTTGCTGCCAAGTGCCGTTGCTGCTCCCTACAGACGCGAAGCCAAGGAGTCCTCTTGGAGTCACGTTCCTAACTTGCTGGCTTCCTCGACTACCACCATGAAAAGAGAATGAAGTGGTACTGCCGGAGTACATTGAAGCCTTGCCAGTTGATGTTTGCCTTTCTAGAAAGTTTTGAGCCGCAAAATATCAGAGCCCATCGGAGCCCTGTCCCATTCCCGCCGACAACGAAGAACAGGATAACATCTTTGTTTTGTAGGTTTGGCGTCCAATTTTCCACCGACTTTCCCAAATAACCTTGACCTTATTGGATCAGTGCAAGGCCATCTGCTTGGAGCTCAGAGTGTCCCTGACACAGCACCCCCGGAATTTCCACCGGAGACTCCAGTCGTCGCTGGAATTCTGCCAGCAAGCTGCCAATTGGAAAGGCGAAAAACAGAGTAGCGAAGGTCTGTTTTTGCTAATTTTTTCGACCAATTTCGGTCATTCCCGGCCCCGTCACGATGTTCAGAGTGAAGGCAGAGAAGTGATCTACAGACCCAAACTGAGTTTGGCCAGAGTTCGTCGCCGAGGTCGCCGAAAAACGTCGGGAGGCGAGGAAGTTGCTGCCAGAAAAGTCCGAAAACAGAGCAGCGAAGGTCTGATTTCGCTCATGTTTTCCGACCAACACCGGTAGTTCCCGGTGTCACCGTGAGGTGAAACGTGAATACAGAGGAGTGGTCTAGAAACCCAAACTGAGTTTCGCCAAAGATCGTCGCTGTAGCCGCTGAGAAAAATCGGGAAACGAGGAAGTTGCTGGCCGGAAAAGCAGAACACAGAATAGCAAACACCGGATTTCTTGGATTTTTCCGACCAACGCCGGTCGTTCCCAGACCTTCCGCTGCGATCAAGTGAAGTTGGAGAAGTGATCTACAAACCCATAGCTGATAGTCGCCGGAGTTCGTCGCTGAGGTCGCCGGAAAAAATCAAGAAGTGACCAGCGTAGCACAAAAGTGCAGAAAAGTGTCTAACTTTCCGGCATCCGACCGACCGACCGGAGCCGCCGCTGACCGTCGGAGCACCGCCAACACCTTCACCATTCTGAGATCTACAGTTCTGGGCAATCTCCGCCACCTTCGGCTGCTAGAAAAGCTGCCGCTAGAGCCACCAAAGCCACCATTGCACGCCTGCTGCAGCCGGGTTGTCGGACCCGTTTACGGCTGACCACATCTACTCTTGTCGTGTATGAGACTAAATTCTTCTCCCTAGTCCGCGTCCGCGAAGCCAGACTATGACCAGTTATGAAACCGCGGCCCGAATTGGAGTTGGTGTACAGTACACCACCCATAGACTGGCGCACACAGAAAGAAAGGAAGCCGGCGTACGCCATCCGGTCCGATCTGGCATTTGTTTGGTTTGAACCAACCCGGAACGACCTGGTTCAGCATATCACACTTTGGAAAAAATTTGAAGGCTTTCCAGACTGATCAAGGCCAATTTATCTAAAGGCAGCAAAATTTCAATATTTTATGTAATTTGTAAAAATCAAAGGAGAAATAGTGGATTGTGAGTACTAATCTCACCGTTGACTGACTTAGGGATTCAAGGTGAACCCTAAGAACCCCGTAAAAAATTTCCTGTGTCATTTCATGTGTTATATTTTCTATTTCCATCGCACTATCTCTTTACGTGGTAAGCGTCATCGGTCCCACCGAACTTTTAAACCCGAATCACACAAGAACCGAATCGAGGGGGCGGACGATACCGCACCTGAACAATATGTATGAGTGCAATATATATAAAGTATATATGGGAAGAGATACCTAATTACATGAATTATCTAGCCATATATATGTGTGAACGTAAGCTGCCAATTAGTCTTTGAAAGTGAGGAGAGATGATAATTCAATTGCTTATATATATGTATGAATCAACAGGAGATGGTCTCCAAATGGTCTTGTGAGATTCTAAAGGGGGACAAATTAAACAACGAGAGGGTGACACACTAAGATACACAGGGTATGCATCACATGTCATGCAATGGAAGACAAGATATAGTCCGCCGATTCTAGCTGTAGCATAAAGTGTAACTTATTCCCCGCAAAATGCTAGTATTTTTGCAAGGACCCCTGATCAATTTGATGATCGTCCGGCCAGGAAAAATTTCATGGCCATCATCCCACACGTTTCAGCGACTCCCCAACTAACTCACCTTGTTATCTGTTGTTTTTACCCAGAAGCCGAATAAGTTGTATTCTCAACCCAAACCATCCCCTTGTGAATCGTGAATCATGATGGTCCTAATTCATAAAAAAAATCCTTCTTTGCTTTCTTTTCTGCTCCATTCAATACATTATTATACGAAGGGTTGTAACCAAAGGAATCTTGCAACTATCTCTCTAATCTAGCCACTATGTTAGCTTTTTTTCTTAAAAAAAAATTCACATCGAATGCTTGCGGTCTTTAAACAAAGATAAGAAAATGGACTCTTCAAAGCCTGAATTAATGAAAGAATGGAGGACTAGCTATAAAATGATGTTGGATTGAGAGTGTGTGAAAGAGCTGCCTGATTTTCTAACCAAGTAATTTTTTTCTCAGTAGGAAAACCGGATATTGGGAGGCATGGAATGACGAGATCTCTTAAACACAAGATGGATCTCTTAAAACACTCAGATGGTCATCTATGCGACCCGGAAAATTTTCCGGGTCATACGGTAATTAAATTAGGACTCATGCATTTGAGAGACGATAACGCTTATGCAGGTATACACGGTCGAAACAAGTAATATAATGATAAAAACGAGTATCGTCCCACAGGGAGATGAATTTCCTATAGTTAGTTAAAGAAAATAAAATGAGGAACAAAGCAAAAATAACTGACTTAACTAAATGTAAGTAATAACTTTAAATTAAAAGTAAAGTTAAAATTATAAAACTCGTTCTAGAGTCGAATTTCCCTTAACATGAATTTAATCTTCATCAAGTCTTACTCTTATCTTTTATTCCCTCGGATTGTCGATCTAGGATAATTATATGACATGGTGGCTCCCGCTCTCATGCTTCTATTATTTTGCCTCAATTTCTACCCTTCCGGTGATAATTGATTAATCAACAAAATATGATTAATCAACAAAATAATGCATTAAGAATTGTTTTACAATCGCATACGGTGTTGTGTATCTTCCGACCACAACGACAAACAAGTCAAAAGACTCGTCGTATGATGAATTACCAATGACTAATCTAATTAATTTCTCCCGAAATCTAATTAAACCTTGTGATCAATTACCAATGACTAATCTAATTAATTTCTCCCGAAATCTAATTAAACCTTGTGATCTAAGAAATAGGTGATCAATCTATTCTTAGCATTAAAAATATGATAATTCAAACATTCCGAATGAATAAAAGAGTAAAAGCTTGAAATAAATTCAATTAAATCATGTTAATTCCACTCTTCTCTAGAACGAAACAAAAGACTACTCCATAATAAAAATAGAAAATAATATAAAGAAGAAACTAATTTTTATTATAAAGAGAAAGAAATTACAAAAACTAAAACTACTTCTTTCACTACACTTCGAAGCCAAGAGATGAGATATGATCAACAACAAATGACCACCCCTTTATGTATATCTAATAAAATATTGATTAACACAAAAAACTAAAGTAAAATATCGCTTAATTAATAATGTTTATATCCGGGAAGTACAAAATCATATTAAAAATATGGGTAAATATTATATATTTTAAATACTTAACAGCGACTCCCCAACTAACTCACCTTGTTACCTTTTGTTTTTACCCAGAAGCCGAATAAGTTGTATTCTCAACCCAAACCATCCCCTTGTGAATCGTGAATCATGATGGTCCTAATTCATAAAAAAAATCCTTTTTTGCTTTCTTTTCTGCTCCATTCAATACATTATTATACAAAGGGTTGTAACCAAAGGAATCTTGCAACTATCTCTCTAATCTAGCCACTATGTTAGCTTTTTGTTTTTATAAAAAAATTCACATCGAATGCTTGCGGTCTTTAAACAAAGATAAGAAAATAGTCTCTTCAAAGCCTGAATTAATGAAAGAGTGTCAGCTATAAAATGATGTTGGATTGAGAGTGTGTGAAAGAGCTGCCTGATTTTCTAACCAAGTAATTTTTTTTCTCAGTAGGAAAACTGGATATTGGGAGGTATGGAATGACGAGATCTCTTAAACACAAGATGGATCTCTTAAAACACTCAGATGGTCATCTATGCGACTCGAAAAATTTTCCGGGTCATACAGTAATTAAATTAGGACTCATGCATTTGAGAGATGATAACGTTTTTGCAAGATATCTATTAGGCTTAATGAGCCCCCAAAAAGTTGTGTTTGGAGTTGACTTTTCATTTTCAAGAACTACGAAGAATTCGATTAGAAATGTGGAAGACGAGGAGTATTTAGTGTTTGGCTCTTCGTATCTACAAGGTTGGCTTTACCTTGAGTATGTATCTTTTTTCTATATATATATGTACTTATATTATGAGGTAAAGTGAGATAACTGAATTAACGAGAGTACACAATTGAGAGTGACACAATTGAAAGTATTGTTTTAATTGTAAGTTGTGAGTTTTTTAATTGGATGTGTATTATAGTTGGAGATTGTGGTCATTCCTAATTAGGGTTTTTTCAAGTTAAAGATTGTGAGTTATTTTTAATTGAATAGTGTGTGAGGATTTCCCAATTAGAGTAATTTGTGTACTTATTATCACATATGAAGAAGTTTAAGATCTTGTGTGTTAAAATCCCAACAATATTAACCTCAACAAGGCAGCCATATTTTTGGGAGACGATATTCATATTTGTGATAGTACTGTTCAAGGCTGATGCAAATTATTTCATGTTCAGTACATGATAACATTAATTACAATTACATCAGAATGGAATTTAATTATAACATCGCATCTTCTATTCATCAAATAGCCAGTTAGCTCCAACTTTAATCTTGGAGAGACCAAGATTAAGATCGATCCATACTAATTCATACTCGATCAACGTAAAACACAAGCACCCAATATCGGGTGGCTACCATGTATCAAAAATACCAAATCATATCATCTATGTACATCTTCTAATTATCAACTAGCACCTCCAACATTCATTTCAGAAAAGAGACGAAGATCAACATTCATTCTCAGCAACACTACTTATGCATGCTGGCGCCCGGTAGGAGTTGGAGGGGGGGGTGGAGGTACCTGTAAGCATGATTGGAAACTTGAGCGGCCGTTCTAGTAACAACAAACTCACCTGCAATCTCCTTCCATTTCGCACTTCCATACTTGTTCAGACCCTCCAAGAGCAGCTCGTGTTCCTCCTCCTTCCATTTCCCACCTGTAATCCACAATCCCATCTTTAATTAGTACTCACAATTAATCCAACAAAAAACAGAGCTTACAAACATTCAAGAAAGAAACGTTACAAAAACTCATTTCATTGTCTAGTGGCATCGTTGCCCATTTCATTCCGGACGACAAGATGCTCCGGCGCAGGTTCAGAATTATGTGCCGCCGGCGTCGCAATAATCTTGACGTCAAAATTGGGATTGGAGTGATTAGAAATGGAGTGGCGGAAGTACTTGTGGGCATATCTGCTAACTTGATTGGCCATTCTTGTCAGGACAAACTCACCCGCAATCTTCCTCCATTTGTCTTTTGCATGTTTGCCCACAATCTTCAGACCCACCTAGAGCAGATCTTCCTGCTCCTTCGTACATCGCTTGCTTGCATGCAATATTAACCGGTAACAACTAACATTCCCATCATCATACTGTTCTCAACAATCCAATATCAAAAAGCAAAACCTTACCAAATTGGCATGCATGCATCGAAAGAAATGTTATGACAAGAGATGAAGAACTAAAGAACTCACATTGTTTTTGTTTCCGGGGAGTACTGGAGGTTGAAGTTGTATCAGCCATTGACGACGTCGGTGCAGGTGCTCGCGGCCTCAGAAATGGCCAAAGAGAAGCGGAACTCGCCGGCCGGAGTGATCTCTGCAACTAAATACTGCTCTCAAGTACTCTGATCGGTACGTAGATGTAGCATTGGATCGGCGTTGTTGACGTCACAAAATCAAGATTCAAGAAGCAACCGTTGGCTTAATATTCCATTCGTATAAATTCGACCGTTGGCATGCATGCAAATTGGGGCGAAAGCAATCTTTTCCAGATAAGTTTGAAATCGTAGTGTCTATGAAAGACATGTATTGCGCTATTAAGAAAGAGTCCAAAATTGGAGCACTTAAGAGTGCCCCAAAATTTTTTCCTCATTGCATAATTAAAGGGCAATGAAACGTAAATAAGTTGAATCATTTATTTTCATTCGTTTATTTTATAGATTATACCACATGCCTTTAAACTAATAATTAACAAAGATGACTTTTTGTGTGTACTCTTACGTGCTCCAAATTTGAACTCAATAAGATCAAGAAATGTTTTCATTATAGTTAAGAAGCCAAGTAATGCCACTTCGAAACTCAATAAGATCAATTTTGTAGATGGCTTTTGCTAAGGACAGAGTTATGCAGAATAATTTCTTGTAAGATCACGCCCCAAAAATGGTCTTCTGATGATATTCGACAGAGACGACACGCGATTATGAAGAGGATGTTGGTCATATATATTTTACACTACACCATCGAATGGTAACAACTATCAACCGATGATACAAAATGGATTGAATTGTGAATAATGGAATGCCAATTAGTAGTTGATTTATTATATATACATGACTTCCCCTTCTCCACTTTGTATATTAATGTAAGTAACATGCCAGAAATCAATTCGATCTGTCTCTTGCTAAATTAAGAAAAAAATGAACAAAAAATTGTATACATCAACACGAATTGAGAAGAGATTAAGATTACAATCTTTCTTGTGCAATCTGTTTGATGAGTCAACAATTCCTCTTACGTACTCATTCTCGCGGAGGAAGATGTAGGAGGTATTTTATTTACAGTAGTATCCTTTAATTTTTATCTATAAAAATACTATTTCCTTGTTGAAGTTTTTTAATTGAGCCCTCCATGCATTGTCTAGCTTATTTTATAATACTATTCATTGTTTCTTATTTATAAAATTAATAGTATTGCAAATTTATCTTTTATTCTTAAATAAAAAAATCTAAATCATTTAACACTAAACCCTATAATAAATCAATTCTTCAATAAGTAGATATTTTGAATCTACAAATTAATGCACATCAACTTATTAACAAATAATTAAATATTAAAGAGATATTTACATGTGGGAGGAAGAGAATATATATATATATATATATATATATATATATATTAATAAAAGATAAATTTAATACTTATCTAAGATTAAAAGGAGAAGAATCAGCTAATCAAAATATAAGAAAAATTTAAAAAATAAATTAAAAAATAACTTTACTAGAAGGTTAAGAGCTCAAATCTCATTTACCTCAATTTTTTAAAAACAATAAAAGTACTTTTACCCGTAAAGGCCACATATTTGAATCCGGTTACTTAACATACACTTAGTTTGTTTAATTGTATGTTAAAAATATAATAAAATATAAATAATTATAATTTAATTTTTTATTCAAATAGGATATATCTTTAAAATAAATTATAGTATATATTTTTTATATTAATTTATTAAAATTTATCATATTATTCAAAGAGATTTAATGTATAAAATTTAAATTTATTTGGTATATGCAGTGTGTGGCACGATATATTGTGTTGTATATAGTTACACCCTGGGTTTAGCACGAATTTATAGTAAGTATATATAAAAGGAAAAAGAAAGAACAAAAAAATTAAATAAAATGAAAATGTAGTTCATAAAAGTATTCCGGTGAAAAGACTAGTCAATTCATTAAAAAAGAGAAAAAAAATTAACTAAACCAGGGCCAGACGCATACAAGCCGCTCCCTGCCAAAACAGAATTGAATCAAATGGCAGAGGGCGACGTCGAGAACAGGGATGAAGATGAAGAGGAGGATGAGCGCTGCAAGCATGACAGGGAACATGGAAGAACATGTGTCGGTAGCCATAGAACACACACATCTCGAAGGCGACGAGGATCAAGGCCGTGACCTATGCATTGGTTTTCAGACGTTGCCAGGGTGTTGTTGGCATTCTTGTTGGCGATGTCCATGCTCAGAGTAGGCGTCGACAGAAGTGACGTTGGCGTTGAGAAGAAATTGTTTTGGATGGATCAAGTTGGAGAGACGTAGAATCTTGTTGGGGTGCTGTTTCTGATTTATTGAGCTTGGCTTTATTCTTTTATATATATAATGAAAGAGAAGTAATGGAGAATTATAAGTAACTTTCCTTTCCTTCTTAAAAGAAAAGGTTTTGGTTGCATGAATAAATAACGACCCATAATTCATGTTAACTTTCCGTTTGCTCGATACTATCGTAGCTACCGGTTGACTCGGCCGTGATTTGTTGATCCGAATTTGTAAATTGGAATCTGATTATGTGGGTTTGATCTAAATTGATGAAAGAATAAATATGATTTTCGTTAAACCGGTCGAACCATGATTTACAGGGAGCCCGAGCAGGTCAGCGAGGTCAACCATGTTGGAATGCGGTCTTAGTCAACTAGGTCATCAAGCAGTGTTGAATCAAACAGCAGAGGGCGACGTCGAGCACAGGGATGAAGATGAAGAGGAGGATGTGCGCTGCAAGCATGACAGGGAACATGGCCAAGATCATGTGTCGGTAGTCGTAGAACACTCACATCTCGAAGGCGACGAGGATCAAGGCCGTGTCATATGCATTGATGACCCAGGGTATTCGGACGTTGCCGTCATCATCGTGGGTGTTGTTGGCAACGTCCATGCTCAGAATAGGCGTCGACAGAAGTGACGTTGGCGATGAGAAGAAATTGTTTTGGATGGATCAAGTTGGAGAGACGTAGAATCTTGTTGGGGTGCTGTTTCTGATTTAATGAGCTTGGCTTTATTCTTTTATATATATAACGAGAGAGAACCAATGGAGAATTATAAGTAACTTTCCTTTCCTTTCTAAAAGAAAAGGTTTTGGTTGCATGAATAAATAACGACCTTTATAATTCATGGTAACTTTCCTTTAGATCAACACTATCGTAGCTACCAGTTAACTCGTCCATGATTTGTTGATCTGAATTTGGAAATCGGAATCTAATTATGCGGGTTTGATCTCAATCGTGAAAGAATAAATATGATTTTCGTTAAACCGGTCGAACCATGATTTGCATGGAGCCCGACCCGGTGAACTTGGTCAACCATGTTAGATGGGTGCTAGTCAACTAGGTCAGCAAGTGCATTGGTCAAAAAGCCAACTAATTATATTTTTTGTCAAAATTGAGTCAAATGATATCTTTTCTGGCCAGATGGAGCGCATATGTTCGTTCATTTATCTTTTTTCATCCTTACCCACAATCTCCGGACCGTTGACATGCATGCAAATTGGGGAAATAATAAATAACGTGTATTGCATCAATTCAAGCCTGGCCGCGGCGAAAGCAATCGTTTCCGGATAAGTTCAAAATCGTACAGAATGGAAAGACCATGTATGCACTGTTAAAAAAGAAAAATAAGTGGTAAGTTTGTCATTAATTAAAGTTAAACAGCCAATTAATCTCTCTTTGAAACAAGGACGTAGGGCTGGGCAGAGTCACCCTAGTTCGCGAGTTTTTGTGACTTGACTCGACTCATCTCAAACTCGATTAATTTTAAGTTCAATTCAAAACTCGATTTGATTCAACTCAAAAATACTCAATTCAACTTAAGATTTGGTTCGAATAGACTCAATGTATAATATAAACCTTAAGAAAAAAATTTCTTTAACAACACATGGATAATATAACATTAAAAGTAATAATTTTGTATAAAAATAATTAAATCAAAATAATCTAATAATTATTATATAACTATCAATTATGAAGAATTTCATTTATATTCTTACAAAAAAATAAAAATAAAAATATTACATTATATTGAATAAACTAGATCTTTAAATTTATAGTGACGAAAATTGAACAAGACTGATGTTTGACTCGAACTCAATAAGGCTTGATTCAAACTTGAAGTAGAATAATTTGAATAGAAATCATATAGCTCGAAACTCAATTTATTTATTACATGAACTAAGTTCTACATAGGCGAAACACGACTCTACTAGGATCATGCCAAGCCCAACACGGAAGCAGCATAGTGTACATGGCATCTACTAAGGAGATACTTGTGCAGGATAAATTCTTGTAAGACCACGTAGATGAAGCGGCATGGTCCCCAGATGAAAAATGGTCCGCTTGAGCTCCGAACATCGCCGACGACTCTCCGTCGTCATCGTCCTCGCTTGAAACCGGCTTTTTCCTCGCCTTCAGCGAGCTTTTCTAACAGTCTGACCCATCTACTTCGCACCCTTGTTCCTTCCTCACTCCACTCCCATCCTAAACACCCAAAAATCGTCGGTTCACCGCAGGATGGTACCGTGGTACCACCGGCAGCTCCTCATCATAGCTTTGCAAATTCCAAACACCAAACCATCAAAATCCAATGCACATCAAAAGATCATAAATAAAGCCCACTCGCAATAAGCACACTACATACCGGGGTGAAAACAGGGTAATCTTGAGTAGTGAAGTGTTTGGAAGCTCGAGCAAGAGAAGGGGAAGGGAGCTGGGAAGGCGGAGATTGGAAGGGCTGGATCCCAGGCCGACTACGGCATGGATGGCTCTGAGCTCCAGTGCCTTGACCATGGCAGCATGGATGTCCTCCGGCTAATCTGATGGTGCACCATTTGATGAGAAGAAGCCATGAACAACAATATTACTGGTGCTGCTGCGATAGCTATATCTTGAGCTCAAATTAGCAGACAAAGTAGAAGAAAGATAGGAAACCGACATGTTAAGGGATGGATCATGGAAGAGATTTGATGTGTGGAGGTGGAGACCACAGAAAGGAGGATGAGGACAAACTAGTAGAGAGGAAAGGAGGAGAGGAGAGAAAGAATGCAGAAATGAAACACACAGCATGGCCATTACGGCAGAATAAATTCTGCAAGCAAAAACATTAAGACAAAAATATATCTATCAGCACAACTCGGATTAGCTTTTGCATACACGTAACCTGTAATATATCTGTTATCTTAATTAACCAAGGGTTAGCTCTTATACAATGACTGTAGCACCTTCTTTTGGTTCATCTGCGAACCAAACCTGAAATGTTATGGGAAACCGAACAGTTTGCTAATTTACTTGATTCGATTATGTCAATTTAACCTTAGCATCTTAAGATAGTGATGGAAGTATTCAATTCATTGATGAGATATTTTAGGTGCTATCGTAGTTTTAGATATATGTTATGATATGCAATCACATTCAAAACAAAATAAACCCATGAAAAGTTCAAAGAAAATAATTATTTTTAAAATGAAGCGGACATAGTCTCCCTTAAAAGTACAATAGAGACCACCTTGTCAACATCAAATAATATATATATAATAATAACAGTGGAAAACATTTCAAAAAAAACATGAGGTTTTTCTCTCAACATTTTCATTATCATCATTTTGCTTCATCTTAAATCGATCTTGTCCCCATTAGCTTAACCTATTCAATTCAAATCATAATCATATGGAATACACAGATCATCTCATGCAATCAAATATTAAGACATTCATCACATCACATTTTCATTCTGCCTCGGTAGGTACATGTGTGTAAGTTGCATTGTTGCTCCTCTGCAGTCCTGATAGCACTCAGTTCTCAAAATTCTCACCTATATATTTAATAAATAAACATCAGTAATGAGTGTTACTCGTCTAAGAATAACTAATAACAAACTGGCATAGGAGAGCTGACTCTCATGTTAAAGGAAAACACTCTTATATTTCTTTATAGAATCTTTTATAAGGGCGCTAATTATGAGTCGTCGGTCTTGGCTCAATAGCTTCTCATTCTATCTCATCTCATTCTTTGACAACTTTAAAACTACCCCTTCCGCAGGCTTCTTCACCCTTCTCATCTTCCGTATTATTCATGGACTTGTCCATAGAGGCCGAGTACTCTTAAGCATATGCCTTCAATTCCCTTTGAAACAGTAAGTCTACACATGCATTGCATTGCAGTACCCGTAATTCTCTACACTTCTCTAGGTTTGAGAAACTCAGAGGTAAAGTTGTCAGGATCCCTCAAGAATGGAACGAACAACTCATCAATTTAGACCCCACTATGATGCATTCACACATCTTATATCACACTAACATCAAGGCATTCATCATATCAAGTCACACACGTCAATTCATATCCAAATTTTCAGGCCATGTTGCATTTGATTAACAATACATGCTTAATTTACTTAATTAGTTCAGTAGCATTTATTTTAATATAATTCAAATCACGCAAATTCATTTTTATTTATTATAAAAATATTTATCACATCAATCAACCAAATCCTAGCATGATGTGCTAATACTTATCAATTTTGATTAATTAGGTTGGAGTTAAATATACATTGTGTCGTCACCAATCGACGGCGATTAGAGTTTGTTGTGCAGTTCGAGATTCGAATTCGGCACCCGACCATGTCCGAAGTTTGATCACATTTGGCTAGGTGAATTAGATGAAAATTTGAGAATTTCAATGAATCCTATTTTTGCCAGTTTGCAGCTTTTTGGTAGTTTTCGGCGGCTTTCCAGTTATTTTTCAATGACTTTTCCTATTAGGTGATTGGGGCTATGGGTCGGCACTGGCTCTGCGAACTCGACCTGATTGTGGTGGTGGTGAGGGCGGCAATTGCTGCTAGTCGGCAGTTGTCGATCGGCTTGTCTGATAAGCCCTTTGTTAGTCTCAAGAGTAGCAATGAGTGTGGTGGAAAGCTCAACTATATCAAGTGAGAGGGCGTGAGCCTCACAACGGTGGCTTAGCGGCACATCTTGTGATGGATTCGGTGTCGAGGCGCGTGGCACTAGGGTGCGGCGTCAAGGTGTCGTGGAGGTTGGGCGGTAGCCAGAAGGTGGGGTAAAGGCTCAGCAATGGCCCAACGGAGGTTGACGTTGTTGATCAGCAATGGTGCGGCAGCCAAAGGAGCCATTTGTGGTGTAAATCGGGGCGGCGATTTGGGTTTAGGAAGGGAAAGGTGTCGGGGTAAGGTTTGGTGGCAATCTTGTAAATAAAAGTTGACTCAATTGGAACTAACGGTTTAACCAACTAGTTTGCTAATGTAAAACTTGGACTTGAGCCACTTGTTTTATAACCTTCCCTTCTTAGAAAAATTGCGCCCTCAAAATTTTACCTAAGGAAGTTTCAAACTCATCCATTATCTGAAGGGGGTAAGTCTCGGCTAGAGTACCTAGTTGTGAAGTTGGTTGCTCGAATATCTCTACGCATCTCTTCCTCATCTTGTCTTTATCTTCTCTTGTGATTCTTCAACTACTCATCGAGTCCACTACACTTGAAACTTCTTTTCTTTAGAGAGTCTTCACTCGGCGATCCACATTCTTGACTACATCTTCTAGATATATCAGGTCTGGTTGTAGCTTTATCTCTTTAAAATTGACAACATAAGAGTTGTCCGAAAGCATGCTTTCAGCAATGGCACATGGAAAACATTGTGCACAACTGATAGATGAGGCTACAATGTTAACCTGAAAGCCATTGGTCCAACGTGCTCAATCACTTTAAATTGTTTGATATATTGTGGACTGAGTTTCCCGCGTGTCCCGAATCTCATGTTTCCCTTAGTAAGAAAGACCTTCAAGAGAACCTGATCTCCTAACATGAAATAAACCTCACCTCTGCGCTGATCGGCATATCTTTTCTATCTATCTTGAGCTAATCTTAGTCTTTTCCTAATTCACATTACCACTTCCTGTGTTTTTGCTAGATTATTTTTAGCCAAATTCTTGGTGTGTTCTTTGTTACAACCACTGCTTCAACTGTTTGTCTACCTCCTATGCCAACCTAATCTATTCAAGCACACTTGGTGTTTGATTAACTCAATAACATGCAAGTATACATGGTTGAAACAAGTAACATAAAGATGAATTTGAGTATTGTCCCAGAAAGAAATGAATTTCCTTAAATTAATTAAGGAAAATGAAATTAAGAAAAAACAAACCCAATCGACTTAACTAAATCTCATTAATAACTTTAAATTAAAAAAGTTATAATGGTAAAATTCGTTCTAGATTCGAATTTCCCTTAACAAAAATTTAATATTCATCACATCTTATTCTTATCTTTTATTCTCTCGAATTGTTGATATAGGATAATTATATAACATGGTGGCTCCCGCTCCTTCATGCATCTATTATTTTGCCTCAATTTTTAGCTTCTGGTGATAATTGATTAGTTAACAAAATAATGCATTAAGATTTACCTTACAATCGCATACGGTATTGTGTATCTCCCATCCACAACAACAAATAAGTCAAAAGACTCATTGTATGATGATTTATCAATGACTAATCTGACTGATTCCTCCTGAAATCTAATTAAACCTCATGGTCTAAGTAATAGGTGATTAGTCTACTCTTAGCATTAAGAATATGATACTTCAAGCAATCCAATTGAATAAAAGAGTAAGAGGTTGAAAGGAATTCAATTAAACCATGTTAAGTTTCATTCTTCTCTAGACCAAAATAAAAGATTACTCCATCATAAAAATAAAAAATATTATAAAGCACAAACTACTTTTCATTATGAAATGAAAAGAATTACAAAAACTAGAACTACCTCTAAGCCAAGAAATCCACCCCCATCTTTTCAAACAACAAATGACCACCCCTTCATATAGAAAATGAGGTACCCGGGATATACAAGAATTCGAGGAAGGATTCCACAACTCGATGTAGTCTAATTGATTATAATGTCCATTCAAATTCCTAACTCATCGACTTACTCAAATGTAGCCAAAGCTATGTTCATCCATCCTCATCGAGCTTTGTCAACACTAAAAATTGTAGCCATCAATGGGTAGGGCCCAATGTCATGACCAACAATTCCTAAGCTTCTTTGTTTTCAATATTTTTTCTGCATTAAACTCTAAAATTAAACATATCTAAGAAAATATTACTTAACTAAAAAAATAAAGTAAACTATCACCTAATTAATAATATTTATACCCACTATGTACAAAATTACATTAAAAACATGGGTAAATATTGTATACTTTAAACACTTAACACTCGGTTGAATAGTCAATCGTGTCGTCATTCTAACCAACTGTCTCTGGTCTATAGCAATTGAGTCACTGACACTGCTTCCAATCCTGCAGAGCCTCGTATTGGCTTCCTGTTCAAAGCATCTGTTACAACATTTGCTTTGCCCTTATGATATGCTAGGTCGATCTCATAGTCTAATAACATCTCTAACCATCTTCTCTATCTACTGTTGAAATCCTTTTATGTGAAGCTATATTTCAAACTTTGGTGGTCAATCAAGAGTTTGAAAGATGTTCCATACAAGTAGTGCCTCTATATTCTGAGAACAAATATGACTACTCCGATCTCTATGTTGTGTGCAGGATAGTTACGGGCATGCACCTTGAGCTGACAAGATGCGTAGGCTATAACCTTATCCTTTTGCAGCAAAACACAACCTAGACTAACTCCTGAGGCATGTGTGTAAACTACAAAATCCTCGTGTCCTATAGGCAATGTGAAGATAGGCGTTGAATTCAATCTCTCCTTCAACGTTTTGAAACTCTGTTCACATTCATCCGTCCATCTAAACAGTTCTTCCTTCCTAATTAGCTGTGTAAGAGGGGCTCATATAGAAGAGAAACCCTAAATGAATTGTCTATAGTATCCAGCTAGGCCTAGGAAATTTGGAACCTCTTCGGGTCTCTTCGGGTGTTCCCATTGTACTACTGCTTCTATCTTGGTCAGATTTACTAAGATACCGGCTACTGAGATGATATAGCCGAGAAAATTCACTTCCCAAAAACTGCACTTTGAAAATTTCTTGTACAATATATATTCTCTCAACATCTACAACACAGTCCTTGGATGTTGATCGATCTTCCCTGGATGAACAGTATACTAGTATGTAGTCCAGAAAGATGATAACAAATTGGCCTAAATATGGACTGAGCACCCAAAGCATTGGTTAGTCCAAAAGGCATGACCAAAAACTCGTAGTGGTTATATCTGGTCATGAATGCAGCCTTTGGGATATCCTATGTTCTAATCTTCAACTGGTAGTATCTTGACCTCAAATCTTTGAAATGATGAGTACTGAGCTCAACTAATTGAATAGATCATCAATCTGAGGAATGGGGTATTTGTTCTTAATAGTTGCATGGTTGAACATCATGCAATCGACGCATAAACGCATGCTTCCATCCCTCTACCTCAGGAATAGCATTGGTGTTGTGCCCGACATCATGCAATCTCTAGAGATTGGTGTTATGCCTGACATCAACTCAATGGCAAGGTCTACTTCTCTATTTGGCGGCAATCCAGGAATCTCATGTCGAAATACGTCAATGAATTCTCTGACCACTAAAATATGCTCGATGCGTGGCTTGTCCCCTGAACCACTCTGGTCAGCCAAAACTAATGCTGCCATTATCAACTCACTACCTTGATGTAGCTGTCTCACTGCATACTGATAGGATATGCATCCTTGTTCTATATCTCTGCCCTAACCTTGGAAGAAAAAATGGCGTCTTCCATGGCAGAAAGTCACCGTCTTTCTTCGGCAATCTATCACGACTCCTTGCTTAGACATCCAGTTCATTCCAAATATCACATCAAATTCTTGTAGCTTGAACAATTTCAAATCAGCTACAAGTTATTATTATTGAATCTCAACAAGGACATTATGCACACACTCGCTCGTAGTTATCACACTATCAGCTAGAGTGGACACTAATAGTGAATGTCCTAACTCATCTATCTTACATCCAATTCTACTTCTGTGTGAGTAATAAATGAATGAGTGTGTAACTAGAATCAAATAAGAATTGTGTAGGTACAAAGCTTACCGAAAGCGTACCTGTCACGACTGTTGTGTCCTCAAGTGCCTCTGCCATTGTGGCTGCGCACATCCTCACTAGGTACAACTTTGCTAGGGCAAGAGATGCTGTTAGCGAACTGCCTGATTCTATACCCTTTAATTTTGAGTTGGCAATCTAGTCTGCCCTCTAGTTTTGTCCCCTCTACTGCTACCTAGGTGGCTAATTAGTCTCCGCCTCTCTGGCCTTGTCCTTGGCCCTGATAACCTCTCTATTATTGTTGATGTTGGTCTACAGATTGTGAATATATATATATAATATTCGACTCGGTCTGGGAAGGATCGAACGTTGGATTATTATTATTATATTATTATTATTATTATATTTTATTCTCAAACCAGTTAAATGAAATACGGGTGTTGGGGTGTTTTCCCATACCCTAGCCGTCAATTTCATTTTATTTTATAAGGGGGGGGCCTCTTCCTCACGCTAGCTGTCATTCTCATCTTCTTCTCCTTTCTCTCCGTTTTGCTCTCCTCTCTTGACGACGTTCTTACACCTCGTCTTCGTGTCCTGTTTCGTATGCTTTCCTTGTCATTCTTTTACTCATTTTGGTTGCTGTTTTGTTTTACTGTAACCATGCATTTCATGACCGCCATGCTAATTTCTGTTGCTTCATCAATTCATGATTGCCTTGCTTTTGCTGTTGTTTCATCAACGTCCTATGCTATGTAATTGGTTTGTTTGGTATAACTGGGTTGCAGTCTCTAGCGTCTTATGATTTCTATGGATGGGGTTTGGATAGTGGGCAACACTGTGGAGAATTCCTTCGGTGCTTGTCAAGTTAAGCATCCATACCAGTTCATTGGCCAAGGCTCACGCCGTGCATGCTCACAGCGTTTGGCTTGAGGTTATGGGTTGTCGTGCAGGGAGAAGGGAAGCGTTCCCGACTATGCTGCTGGCCGGACTGTGTTCGCCTTGCATTCCCGGTGGTGCTGCTGGCCAGGCAACGTGCACCAGGACAGGGTTCGACGTGGATAGTTGCTGTAAAGCACGAACTTTAGGCTTCCAATTTGATTGCTAGGGAAGGTTGTAGTTGATGGAGGACGTGATCTGATTTTGGTGCCAAGATAAGGGTTAAAGAAGGACGGGTCTGTTTTTGGTGCCAAAGATGAGGTTTGGAGAAGAGAAGAGCGTCGGGGAAGAAGAAGATGGTAAACTTGTAAATATAACTTGACTCGACACGGCTCGAGTAAAAAAATAATACTAACTCGTAATAAATCCTTAAAAATTATTATTCTAATCATTATGGGTTACAGTTGTTAAACTAATTAATTATTATACAAAATAAAAATACGGTAATGATAAATTGTTGATAATTAATCGGTGTACGATAAACTATTAATTTAAATCAGATGGTTGTAAGTGATTAATGAAATAAAGATTTCACTTTTACCATATTAAATTTAATACTAGGTAAATAAAGTGATTATTTTAATAACGGGTCAGTAATGTAGAAAATGGGTTATTAAACTATAATCGTGTAAAAATCACAAGCGTTGAACCTAAATAGCATAATGAAAATAAATAAAGTTTGAACCTTTATTGAGTTGAATAATTTAAAATAATTGTATTAGTAATATCATTGAATTAGGATAATACATATCATTTTAAATAATTTAATTGAACGACTTAGTTAATTAAATTACTATAAATAATGATAATGATTAAAGATTAGAACCGTAAATTAAATCGTCAAGATCATGGTTAAGTAATTATCATCTCAAAGGAAAATATACTAATAATAGTAATTAACTACTTGTTTATAAGTTAATAATTATTTTATAATTAGTGAAGTGTGAATTATGATTTAGATAATTAATTTAAAATGTAAAGTAGGACTTAAATGATTATGTCACATGAATAATTTAATATTTAAGATTGTTGAATGTTGCATGCTTTATGTTGTCGAATTTTGATAATGATATATATATATTAGTCATATAGTTGCATGTATTTCTACTTTAATAAAATTATACTTATGTATAATTTTATGTTCTCGTTCAGATTAGGATCGTTGGTCAGGGTTGCAAGTTCACTTACGAACTATCCAAGTCCGTATAAATATTTAAAATGTTGTATTTTCCTTTTTGGCAGCCCTGGTCGGCCTGAGCCCAGATTCGACCACCATGCATCGAGTGCAACCGGGGTCAAGGAATTGACTCAGTCCGACACAGGGCCGCACCCTTTAAAATTACTATGTGGGAGTCTTGGTTGTGTTGAGTTCATATCTGACCACCATGCATCGAGTGTAACCGGGGTCGACTCAATTCGACGCAAGGCAGCACCCCTGGAAGATTGAATACCTGCCCCCATGCCGAAAGGGTGACAGGGCACAGTGGCGCACAATGGCTCATTATACACTTGTGATACCGAGAGGGTGAGTCAATGACAAATATCGATAACTACAGGCCGTGGGCCACGTAGCATGTGTGCGCATGCATGGGATGGTAGCTGGATGGGGTGGCCATCCCTCCTAGCATATTAAAGCTCAGCATAGGCTCATAACAACTAAAAGTCTCAAGAAATGATAATAGGGATTATATTGACTTGTTTCATTTAACTATGTGGCTTAGTGGTTTTATCACTAATGTGGAATTGCCTCTGTTGGTGAGCAGCTTTGGACTGAGGATTAAGAGTGTGGTTGGTGGTTCTTTTACCAACCTAAGGTTTGGTAAATTGATAATAAATTGGACTTCCTTTTATTCTCTTGTGTTATAAATGTGGCTATGGGAAACAGTCAGAGACTGTGGGACTTGATTTTTACATATTGTCACATGCTATTAGAATATGATTTATTTTTATGATTTATAAATTTTCTAGACTTATTTACTGTGTTATGAATCATGTTCATGAATAGTATGTTTACAACATTTAACTTTAGTAACACCCGGCCCGGTTAGGTGGGTCATTACAGTTGTGGTTGTACTAGAAGTGTAAATCTTGCTTGAGGCTCTGGGAGTGTCAATTACTGGTTCTGGCCAGTTTGACAAGTTGCGGCCCTATGCCCTAGTTGACCACAACTATAGCATGCGTTAGTCCTTACTCTCCACTCGATGGCTCTATGCCCTAGCTGATCGCATCTGTAGCATGCATATATGCCTGCTCTGCAATCACCTCCATGATGACATTTGGAATTCTAAGAGATTGGTGGTTTTTTGTCTTGAACTTGGTCATCCATAACCCTCATGGCAACTAGTGCATTTGTTTGACGTTTCTGTTGTGCTCCCTACTCTGGTTGATACGACCTTGGATGTTGCTACCTCTGGTCAAAATCTCAGCGATGTTGAGTAGCTATAACTCGTTCTGCCTCACCTGCAACTCTCACTACATCACCAAAGGTTGTAAACTTCCTATCCAAATAGGTCATCCTATTTTCATGATGGAAGCCTTCATAAAAATGCTCTATTCTCCTTCCTTCAACTAGAATGAAATTCAGTACAAATATTTCTAGAGCTTTAATTCTGGTCTCATATTACACCATTGTCATGAGACTCTGCTTTAGTGTTTGGAATTTTTGCTCCTTTATCTTCTGACATTTGGCAGAAAGTACTTCCAATCAAACTCCACTCTGAAGTCTTCCCAAGTGATGTCTTGAGCTTGTCGATGGACAAATGTGGAATTCTGTACTTAATCCCACCATATTTTGGTTTCGTCTCAGAAAGCTCTTGTAATGATGAGTACCCTCTGGTTCCATTGGGCATACCATACCTGGCAAACAATCTTATGACTAATGATAGCCACAAAAATTCCTCTTCTGCATCCAACTTTCCAAAGAATGGTCGTCCACCTTTCTTCACAAACCTTTTATACTGTCACAGTTCCAAATTCCAATTGATCGATTAGATCTTTCTCCCAGCTCATACTACAAAAATTGTGGTTCTATTCCTGCTAATACATTGTCAAATCCTACAGGTCCACTTCCACCTGTAGTCTACCCGCTACTTGCTATAGTGGGTCCACTGATATTTGGGTTCATTCTTGCTTGAAATGGGGCAAACAAAGGAAGAGGAGACGGCGATGAAGGGCCCATAGGAACTACTGGTTCTCCTCGTGCCTCATCATTCACTATTGGTCTCTACTTAGTTCTTGCTAGTGAGAGGGCTATCTGTTTGAGCTCTCTCCTGAATTCCTCTTGGTTTCAGTGTATCTGTATCTGAGCCTCAGCCAATCTGGCAATTGTTGCATCTCTCTCCTGTCAATTACTGATACTACAGTGACTATCTTAATGATGGCTTTTACCGCTTTAACTAATTGAGACTGGCATGATAGCCTCTCCCGGTTGCATGGTAGTCCTCAATTAACTTGATGTGTCACTGTGACCATGGCTGGGACTATCTGTTCTGGGCAATGTAGGAGATGGGGCCTTGATCTGTGTCCTACGCATTTGTCTCCCCATCTTGTTGGTAAACACTACTCTAAGCCGACCCGGATCTGTTCACTAATCAACTTTAAGCCGACCCGGATCTAACCTTGGTGTTTCAACATGGTGATGATAGCATTCAATGCATGGATGAGATACTTATGCGCTATCGTGGTTCTAGATGCATGCTATGATATGCAATCATATTCAGAACAAAATAAACACATGAAAAGTTCAAAGAAAATAACTATTTTAAAAACAACACGAATAGAGTCTCTCCTAAAACTGAAATACCGAACCACCCTGTTAACAACAAACAAAAAATATATAAAAATAATAGTGGAAAGTGTTTCAAAAAAATATAAGGTTTTTTCTCTCAACATTTCCATTATCATCATTTTTCTTCATCTTGAATCGGGTCTCGACCCCATGAGCTTAACCCGTTCAATTCAAATCATAATCCTATGATACACAGATCATCTCATGCAATAAGACATTACGACATTTATCACATCACGTTCTCATTCAACCTCGACAATTACATGTGTGCAAGTTTCATTTTTGCTCTTCCACAGTTCCAACAACGCTCATTTCTCTAGATAGTCACCTACGTATATAATACAAAAATGTCAGTAACAAGTGTTAATGATTTTAGAAATAACTAATAACAATTTGGCAACTAGCACATGAGACTTAGCTCTCTTGTTAAAGGAAAATAAATTTCTTTTCCTTCAGCCCTCTACATCCTTCGTATCACTCCAACCCTAAGCATAGTGGCTGAATATTCTTAGGTATGCGCCTTCAGTGCCTTTTGAAACCACAAATCTAGAGATGCGCTGCATTGCAGTACTCATAATCCTCAACGCTTCTCCGTTTGAGGAACTCAAAGGTGAAGTTGTTAGGATCCCTTTGGAATGGAATGACCTGCTCACTAATCTAGAGCCTACTTTGACTGGCATGCGCCTGCTCGCGTAGAGCAGTTGTCGGTTGACTAGCACATGCCTGCTCGTGTAGCACTGTTATCGACTTTCCTTTGTGTCACATCTCAATAGAAAACTCAAGAAAACTACATGTACATAGGCCTGGGTAGGGATTGTAATATATTAAGCCCGAAAGTATCATGATCTAGATCTGTGTTTTCAAAAATAAACTCGTCGGATCTCATCTTCGAGAATTATTAATTCGAAAATTTGTACAACTAAATGATTTGTGTGGAGTGGGATACGATAAATCCACCACACAATATATTCACTTACCAGTTAGAAATAAATCATGATAGAATGAAGAAGTCAAACCAGAAGCAAGTCTTAAATGGACCTGATAGAAGTTCCAATCGTGTGTACGTGCTTAGGTGGCGAGCTCTTACTATGTACCTACACATAAAAAGTAAAAGCTAACACTTGCTATGATGTATTCACACGTTCTATATCACACTCACATCAAGGCACTCATCACATCAAGTCACACACATCAATCCCTATCAGATTTTCTAGGTTACGCTGCATTTGATTAACAATGCATGCTTAATTTACTTAATTAGTTCCTTAGTATTAATTTTATTACAATTCAAATCACACAAATTCATTTTTATTTACAATAAAAATATTTATCACATCAATCAATCAAATCCTACCAAATCTACCTACTTAGACGGCGAGCTCTTACTATATACCTATGCATCAAAAGTAAAAGCTAACACCTGTTATGATGTATTCACACGTACTATACCACACTCACATCAAGGCACTCATCACATCAAGTCACACACATCAATCCCTATTAGATTTTTTAGGCAACACTGCATTTGATTATCAATTACGTAATTAGTTCCTTAGTATTTATTTTAATACAATTCAAATAACACAAATTTAATTTTATTTACAATAAAAATATTTATTACATCAATCAATCAAATTCTAGTAAATTGTGCTAATAATTATCAATTTTTAAATAATGAGTTCGGAGTTAAATATAGCTCGCGTCGTAGGCGATCGGCGATGACTACAGTTCGAGATTTGAATTCGCCACCTAGCTGACGTCCTAAGTTTGATCAGATTCGGTTGGGCGAATTTGATGAAAATCTAACGAATTTTAACGAATCTAATTTTTCGGTGGTTTTTAGGCAATTTTCGACTATTTTCTGGTGGCTTTCTGGCAATTTTTTAGTGACTTTTTCAACGAGGCAATTAAGGCTATGGGCCGGCACTGACTCGGCGAGCTCAACCTGATTGTAGTGGTGATGAGGGCGGCATCGGTGGCAATGATCTCCGGCAGCAATGACCCATTGGGTTCCTGTGGGTCAGATTTGGGTCCACGTCTCAATTATTATATCTAACCTCAATATTTTGTTGCCTGAAATACAATACACACAGAACCGGCTAGACGGAGAATTATAAAGTTAAAAAACATTTTTTTTGGAGGCAAAGTTAAAACTTCGATGTTAAAAAAAAAAACTTCGATTTAAAGAAGATAAAAATTACTTATTTGAATTCAAAAAATACTTGATTAATTTATACGTGAGTGCGCAGTAGGAAAAAATTTTCATGTACATGAGATCTCACGTTGCCGTACAGGGAATATTAAAAAGACTTTCCTGACAAACGGAAGTCCCTTACGATTAACATAATATTCCTCTCGGAGTTGGTGAGTGAATGAATGGAATGAAAATAGTAGACGGGGATCGAACATTATTTTATTCCTCATCACCCACTGCCATTATTAACAAGCAAGTTGGTTTGGCCTGCTCTTTCTGGCGCATTAGTACTTACGTTATGAAAGGACACCAGTCAGTTTGGCGCAGTTGAATGTGCGATGATTCCATATATACGGCCTGTATGTATACACTAATGACATTGAAGAAGTTTTATTTGTTTTGTTGCGTTGGAACATTATGTTATTTGAATCGTTATCTTTTTAGGTGACCATCAACAAAATGAGAAAAATATTACTGATCATGGGAGGAATCATGATTAATAATGAGAAAAAGGAAGGTACATACAATGTTGTTATTTTTAGTAATAAGGCCCATGTGTTTTTTATTTTCTCAATATGGTTGACATCTGTTTTCCTCTTTCAATCCCTGTGAGATATGAACCATATGAACATTATTCAAGAGGTCTTTCCACTATTTAAGCAACAGAATCATCGATTATGGTAAGGTTAGTTAAAGAAAAAGCTGTCATTTTCTATCATATTGTACCAAGATTTTTCCTCCTATTCCTTACCGTAGGAGTCAGTAGTGACAAAGGATATCCACTATTTTAAAGCCCAAGAGATTATTACTTCCATCAAGTCTTCTCTTTGGTGAAATTCTTAATGGTTTTGCAAATTATTTCCACCTGTACATGCGATTATGACAATGACTCTAGGAGAGTGATCAAATTATCTGTTTCAATTCCAAAATCGGAAATTAACTTTGCTGATCTTGTAAAAGCAAGGATCGAGATTGCACGCATGCAGTTTGCAGTATTCCTTGAAGAGTAACAGGAGTATTTGAATCAAACAAGTAAAATATAACGTAAAAAATGCATACTAAATGCTTCATTTCAATCATCGATTACTTATTCGTGCATTCTTATGATCAGAAAATTCGAAGACTTCGAACCAATTTACATCTTCTAACTATCAATTTGCTCCAACACTCTTGGAGAGACCAACCCTGCCATATTTTCACTCACATAACACCAATTATGTAACTACTTAAAGTATACGTCAGAATCTATCACACGACATCTGCTAATCAAACTAGCTCCAACGTTCTTGGAGAGACCAAGATCAAGATCAAGATCGACGCATACGAATGCAAACATCTTTCAATAATCATGGACGTAGTAGATTACGGTTGGAGTTGGAGGCGCGATTGAAGTATTTCTGAGCATGGCTGGCAACTTGAGCGGTGGTTCTTGTCGTAACAAACTCGACCGCAATCTTCTTCCATTTGCCCTTTTCGTGTTTTTTCAGTCCCTCCTCGAACAGATGATGCTCCTCCTCCGACCACTTCCCGCCTGCACCAAAATATTATTCATGACCACACATTTCGTTAATACTCCCAATAATCCATCAAAAACGAAGACCAGACGTTCCAAACATACACATACATCACATGCATGCGGAAAGAATTGATAATGTTACAAGATCAAATGAACAATTAAATCACTCACTTCGTCTTTGTATCTGAGAAGTTGAAGTATCGACCATATTCGCCGCGTTGGTGTTGGCGTTGCGGCTACTGCTCCTCGTCATTTGCCTTGATGATCCGGCCGATTTGCTAAATGCGTCTGCATGCAGGCAACAGTCACACGACAACCCCATCGATAAATCAACATTACTAGGTAACATGAGTATTTGAATCAGACAAGTAAAATATAACGTAGAAAATTCATACTAAATGCTTCATTTCAATCATCGATTACTTATTCGTGCATTCTTTTGATCAGAAAATTTGAAGACTTTCATCCAATTAACATCTTCTAACTATCAACTTGCTCCAACACTCTTGGATAGACCCACCCTACCATATTTTCAGTCTCACATAACATCAATTATGTAACTACTTGAAGTATACGTCAGAATCTATCACACAACTTCTGCTAATCGAACTAGCTCCACAATTCTTGGAGAGACCAAGATCAAGATCAACCCATACGAATTCAGACATCTTTCAGTAATCATGGGCGTAGTATATTACGGTTGGAGTTGGAGGCGCGATTGAAGTATTTCTGAGCATGGCTGGCAACTTGTGCGGTGGTTCTTGTCGTGACAAACTCGACCGCAATCTTCTTCCAATTGCCCTTTTCGTGTGTTTTCAGTCCCTCCTCGAATAGATGATGCTCCTCCTCCGACCACTTCCCGCCTGCACCAAAATATTATTCATGACCACACATTCCGTTAATACTCCCAATAATCCATCAAAAACGAAGACCAGACGTTCCAAACATACACATACATCACATGCATGCGGAAAGAATTGATAATGTTACAAGATCAGATGAACAATTAAATCACTCACTTCGTCTTTGTATCTGAGAAGTTGAAGTATCGACCATATTCGCCGCGTTGGTGTTGGCGTTGCGGCTACTGCTCCTCGTCATTTGCCTTGATGATCCGGCCGATTTGCTAAATGCGTCTGCATGCAGGCAACAGTCACACGACAACCCCATCGATAAATCAACATTACTAGGTAACATGAGTATTTGAATCAGACAAGTAAAATACAACGTAGAAAATTCATACTAAATGCTTCATTTCAATCATCGATTACTTATTCGTGCATTCTTTTGATCAGAAAATTTGAAGACTTTCATCCAATTAACATCTTCTAACTATCAACTTGCTCCAACACTCTTGGATAGACCCACCCTACCATATTTTCAGTCTCACATAACATCAATTATGTAACTACTTGAAGTATACGTCAGAATCTATCACACAACTTCTGCTAATCAAACTAGCTCCAACATTCTTGGAGAGACCAAGATCAAGATCAAGATCAAGATCAAGATCAAGATCAACCCATACGAATTCAAACATCTTTCAGTAATCATGGGCGTAGTAGATTACGGTTGGAGTTGGAGGCGCGATTGAAGTATTTCTGAGCATGGCTGGCAACTTGTGCGGTGGTTCTTGTCGTAACAAACTCGACCGCAATTTTCTTCCAATTGCCCTTTTCGTGTGTTTTCAGTCCCTCCTCGAACAGATGATGCTCCTCCTCCGACCACTTCCCGCCTGCACCAAAATATTATTCATGACCACACATTCCGTTAATACTCCCAATAATCCATCAAAAACGAAGACCAGACTTTCCAAACATATACATACATCACATGCATGCGGAAAGAATTGATAATGTTACAAGATCAGATGAACAATTAAATCACTCACTTCGTCTTTGTATCTGAGAAGTTGAACTATCGACCATGTTCGCCGCGTTGGTGTTGGCGTTGCGGCTACTGCTCCTCGTCATTTGCCTTGATGATCCGGCCGATTTGCTAAATGCGTCTGCATGCAGGCAACAGTCACCACGACAACCCCATCGATAAATCAACATTACTAGGTAACATGAGTATTTGAATCAAACAAGTAAAATATAACGTAAAAAATGCATGCTAAATGCTTCATTTCAATCATCGATTACTTATTCGTGCATTCTTATGATCAGAAAATTTGAAGACTTCCATCCAATTAACATCTTCTAACTATCAACTTGCTCCAACACTCTTGGATAGACCCACCCTACCATATTTTCAGTCTGACATAACACCAATTATGTAACTACGTGAAGTATACGTCAGAATCTATCACACAACATCTGCTAATCGAACTAGCTCCAACATTCTTGGAGCGACCAAGATCAAGATCAAGATCGACCCATACGAATGCAAACATCTTTCATTAATCATGGACGTAGTAGATTACGGTTGGAGTTGGAGGCGCGATTGAAGTATTTCTGAGCATGGCTGGCAACTTGAGCGGTGGTTCTTGTCGTAACAAACTCGACCGCAATCTTCTTCCAATTGCCCTTTTCGTGTTTTCTCAGTCCCTCCTCGAACAGATGATGCTCCTCCTCCGACCACTTCCCGCCTGCACCAAAATATTATTCATGACCACACATTCCGTTAATTCTCCCAATAATCCATCAAAAACGAAGACCAGACGTTCCAAACATACACATACATCACATGCATGCGGAAAAAATTGATAATGTTACAAGATCAGATGAACAATTAAATCACTCACTTCGTCTTTGTATCTGAGAAGTTGAACTATCGACCATATTCGCTGCGTTGGTGTTGGCGCTGCGGCTACTGCTCCTCGTCATTTGCCTTGATGATCCGGCCGATTTCCTAAATGCGTATGTATGCAGGCAGCAGTCACCACGACAACCCCATCGATAAATGAACATTACTAGGTACTGATCAAGATCGAATCCATCAAAATCGTCTATAGATGATACCAAACACGCAAGGAGAAAGAAATTCATATAACAAGATGATACAATTAAAGAAGTTACCTCGTGATCGTGATCGTGATCGTAGGTGAGTGGAAATTGAAGTGTCGACCTTTGGCTTACCAAAATTGGTGCTGCCGGCGCTCCTCGTCGTCGACAATGCCTACAGCTGCAATACCAGCAAGCTGCAATATTCAACTATCAGACCTCGTCTGATATGATAAAGAAAGTTGAAGATTTCTGAT
The DNA here is from genome assembly GCA_033002965.1 of Piper betle. Lineage (NCBI taxonomy): Eukaryota > Viridiplantae > Streptophyta > Magnoliopsida > Piperales > Piperaceae > Piper > Piper betle. The sequence goes on from JAURVB010015166.1 coordinate 57,381, forward strand.
CTTTGCCCAGTATTGCAAGGGGGGACAAATTATGAAAGAGCGCTATCATGCACACTTATTGCGGAAGAAGAATGTGCGAACGCGGTTTGTTTATATACATAAGACCCATAAGTTCCTTCTTGATGAGTACGCACATCAGTTGCCTTCCTGATGTATTAATAATATGACCGCTGGCATGCATGCAAATTACAAAACGGGGAGGTACTTACGTATTGAATGCATGGCCATGCACGCAATCTTTTTCGGATAAGTTCAAAAATCATATACATATAACGGGTGGTGTGATGAGCTTTTTTAAATATTATTTGTTCTGCTTATACATATATATGTATAAGTGCAATATATAAAAATTATATATGCGAAGAGATACCTAATTAGATGAATTATCTAGCCATATATATGTGTGAAGGTAAGCTGCCAATTAGTCTTTGAAATTGAGGAGACATGATAATTCAATTGCTTTTATATATGTATGAATAAACAGGAGATGGTCTCCAAATGGTCTCGTGAGATTCTAAGGGGGGTGACACACTTAGTGGAACAAGCAATAAATTATACAACTCACACAAGCAATAAAAAAGAAACACAAGCTAATACCCAGAGGATAAAGAAATATGAGAGAGAAGAAACACTTTATTGTTTAAATAAAAAATAAACACAACTGGTGTTAGCCTTGAAACTAATGATGCACACAATCAATTTGAAGAAATACTATCCTCCTTTAATGGACAAACACCAAGGATCTTTCTCAATTTCTGAAATGTTGGGATTTTGAGAGGTTTGGTAAATATATCAGCCAATTGATCTTCACTTCTGCAGAAAATTAGATCAATCACTTCATCCTTTGTAGGATCTCTCAAGAAATAGAACTTCACGTCAATATGCTTGCTTCCTCCTTCTAGCACATGATTCTTGGATAATTTGATTGCTAAATTGTTGTCACACATAATTTTTGTAGCTCCTGGTGGCTTGAATTGTAGCTCCTCAAGAATTCTCCTTAGCCAAATAGCTTGACAAGCACAAGCTGTAGCAGTAACAAATTCAGCTTCTCTACTTGACAAAGTGACAATTGGTTGCTTCTTGGAAGACCACAAAATTACACCTGTCCCAAGCATAAAAGCATAACCTGAAGTGCTCCTCCTATCATCTTGATCTCCTGCATAATTACTATCAGTAAATCCTTGCAAATTTGACTTTTCACCTTTTTTGTAGAATAGCCCAAAATCTCTAATTCCTTGCAAGTAACGAAGGATTCTCTTGGCAGCTCACAAATGCATTTCTATAGGATTCTCCATATATCTGCTGATTTGACATACAAAATAAGTTATGTTTGGTCTTGTCGTAGTCAGATACATCAAGCTGCCCACGATTTGTTTGTAAAGAGTGTTGTCGACCCTCTTCCCTTCATGATCTTTATGTAGCTTTAAGCCAACTTCAACCGGAGTGCTTACAGTACAATCCTTCATTTGGAAGCTGTCTAAGATATCTCCGACATATTTCTTTTGAGAAGCAAATATCCCATCACATGACTGTACTACTTCTTTGCCAAGAAAGCAATGCATCATACCAAGATCAGACATTTCAAACTTATTCATCATAGACTTCTTAATTTCTTCAAACATGGCATCACAATTCCCGGTAAATATTAGGTCATCAACATACAAGCACACAATGAGCATTTTTCCTTTATCCCTAATCTTAACAAACAATGTATGCTCATAGGGACATTTTGAAAAACCAGCTTTAAGGAAATAAGTCTCAATGCGACTATACCAAGCCCGTGGAGCTTGTTTTAGTCCATAGAAAGCTTTCTTTAATTTGTAAACTTTATGCTCATTTCCAATTTTGACATAGCCAAAAGGTTGATCAACAAATACCTGTTCATCCAAGTACCCATGCAAAAATGCTAATTTGACATCTAGCTGGAAAATAGGCCAATAATTTTGTGCTGCCAATGCAACCACCAATCTAATTGTGTCATGTCTTGCAACTGGAGAAAAGACCTTTGTATAATCAATCCCGTATTGCTGCTTGTAGCCTTTGGCCACCAAGTGTGCCTTGTACTTGTCCACTTCACCATTTTCTTTCAGCTTTGTTTTGAAGATCCACTTTACACCAATGGTTTTGAGCCCATTTGGAAGCTTGGACAGCTCCCAAGTTTCATTTCTTTCAATGGCATCAATTTCAGCATCCATCGCTTTTTGCCCATTTTTCTTTAGCACTCTCAAAAGTTGTAGGGTCATATTCTGCGAACAAAGCAAAGTGAGTAATTGGATCTTCAATTCCAGTTACCTTATAATCTTCCATCCAAGCTGGTCTTCTTCTAACATGGCGAAAAGGTTGAGCCTCTTCTTCACTGACTTCAGCCACTGGTGGTGAATTTGCAATGGCTGTGGGAGTTGAACTTTCAGGCATAATAGATGTAGTTGTAGAGGTTAGACTTTTAGACATCAGAGGTACTGAAATTTGCTCTTGTTCGTCATCATTGTCATAGAGGACTCGAGTAGGCTGCTGCCTATTCCAATCCCAAGTAGCCTCCTCATCAAAAAGAACATCCCTGCTGATCACAATCTCCTTTGTTAGTGGATTATATAATTTATATGCTTTGGATGCATCACTTACACTAAGAAAGACACATTTTTTAGCTTTGTCATCAAGTTTCTTCCTTTTCTGATCTGGGACATAAGCATATACAATGCATCCAAAGATTTTGAAATGATCCACATTTGGTCTTTTCCCACTCTAAGCCTCTTCCGGTGTCATGTTTCGAACAACAAAGGTTGGAATTTTGTTCAAAACGTGAATGCTCTAGTTTGCTTCTTCTGGCCAAAAAGTCTTTGAAATTCTTCCTATTCCTAGCAGGCCTCTCACCATTTGAGAATGGTTCTATATTTCTTTTCTGATACACCATTCTATTGTGGTGTATATGTAGCTGTAAGTTCTTTTCGAATGCCTTGCCCTATACTAAAAACTTCAAATTATGTTGAGAAATATTCACCACCACGATCCGTTCATAGGGTGTGAATTTTCTTTCCTGTTTCATTCTCCACATGAGCTTTGAAGTTTTGAAATGTAGAGAAAGCTTCTAATTTTTCCTGTAAAAGATAAACCCAACTTGTAATGGAGGTAAACGATACTTCATTACCTTCATTGATGATCTTTGAATAAGTCAATTTGGTTTTTTTCAATAAACTAGGAGTTGTCCTAGTTTGTAGGGAGTATGTTGTAGTTGCTGCACATGTAGGAGTGACTTAGTCAGTTTATTACTTTGTGGTTCCTATTCTTTAGGAAGAGTGGCTGCACACATGTTTAGTTTAGTGGGTAAAACTACTTCCTACTTTCTAGGTATCACCCGTTGGATTAAAACCTATATCAAGGCTACCACCAGTTGTGTTTATTTTTTATTCAAGCAATATAGGGTTTCTTCTCTCTCACATTTCTTTATCCTGTGGGTATTAGCTTGTGTGAGTTGTATAATTTATTGTTTCAGTGGTATCAGAGCTTGAGAGTGAGAGTTAAACACATGAAGCACCCATTACCCAATGGCTATAGATTCAGCTTTTGTGCAAGAAGCCATCTCACGCTTTGATGGTCACTATGACCATTGGAGCATGCTAATGGAAAACTTTTTGCAGTGAAAAGAATATTGGGTAGTCATTGAATCTGGAATACAAGAGCCACCAGCAGCTGCGGTCTTGACGGAAACCCAAACTGCAGAACTAGAAGCAAGAAAGTTGAAGGACTTGAAGGCGAAAAATTACCTCCTTCAAGTCATTGATAGTTCCATCTTGGAAACTATTCTTTGCAAAGAAACTTCCAAGGATATTTGGGACTCTTTTAAGAAGAAGTACCAAGGCTATATGAGAGTGAAGCGTGCACAACTTCAAGCATTAAGAAGGGACTTTGAGACGCTAGCAATGAAGGAAGGAGAATC